>JBAGKK010000596.1:172009-194760 GCA_037177015.1 Euceroptres primus | reverse complement strand
ATTCTTTTTCAAAAGTAAAATAAATTGTGTCTATTTTTTAAGTGAAAAAAACTTGATTATTTGTCAATTTTCACATATCCTGTGATTAATTAATTTTTCCTAAATATGTCTCTGCAAAGTACTCACATGAGGATACAATTTTTGAAAGTAAATTTGAAAGTGACTCAAACTATTAAAAATACAACGTAGATTTTTTAATTTTAGGTTAACGAAGATTTCCATACCGTTGAGAGAATCGATTTCTCATCAGTATTTCCAAATAGCAGTCAATAATAATTCTTACTTAGAAATTTTAAATCCTTTTTCAAAACAGAGCACTTTTGTTTATCTCCCGATTTAAACATTTTTACTCGAAAACAAACAAGAACAAATTACAACCACGTTGTGCCACGTCCCGGTGCAATGCGGTGCAACACGTTGCAACTACCTGTTCGCAAACGGCGAAAGAGTAAGAGAGACAAATCAAACCATTTCCCCTGAGCGACGTGTGTTGCGGACAGACACGCAGCGCCATCCAACGAGCCCGCAATCGGGATCAGAGTATACGTCTGCACGGTTCCTTATACGGTCGGACCTCCACCATGTCATGATTTCGGTGGGAGTTATTACTTGATGGAGGTAGCTCGAAGGGGAAATTCCAAGTTGCGCAGCAGGAATTTGCGCACACACGTATGTATCCATGTGTGGGTGTAAACTATTCATAGGTTATGTGTACACGCGGGATACCATCTGCGCAAGCGTCAACTACTATGATCTACTATTAACGGCTAATGGCGGTGGCAGCAGATGAGGGGAATATGACATGGTGAAAGTTTACATGGTGGAGGTCCGACTGTATTGCTTTCCACACCTTGCCGCTACTCTCGAGAAGGCATTTGCGCAGATAGTTTACACGCACACATGTATGCATACGTGTATGCGCAAATGTCTACTGCGCAACTTCAATTTCCCTTCCGAGCGATCTGTATCATTTCAATACTCCCCCCCCCACCGAAATCTTGAGATGGTATAGATCCGACTGTATACAACCTACGAAGTAGAAAGAGGAAGGGACACCCGCGCATAGTCATGCGCAGGAATCCCCCCTTCTCATTCCGAACGCGCGGGCTCACATAGGCGGCAATTTTAAAGCTTGAATTTTAGGGGAGTTATTTATATTTGAAGGTTGCATTTTTGAAGGAATCTAAAAACGTGAGAAACAACCCTAATAGAGGGGTTGGCTAGGAATTGATTGCTATGAAATCGAGGAGGACATTTTAGAGCCTTGGAAGGACCCTTAAGAAGACCAGGACGGAAAGCATCGAACCTGGGGCATTGCCAAAGGACATAGAGGGGCGCTAAAAGAGGTGGATTTTGCGGACACATCCGCGAGCTCATTTCCCGGGTTGCCCCATGGCCTGGTACCTATGCTAGGATAATACTACAAATTGAGCGCAGAAAGCTTAGCAAGACGATTTCTGATTTAAAAAATAAAATATGATTTGATGTTATTGGGGTTGATTAAAGAGACACTTCCTAAGACGCTTAACAAGTCTGTAAAAATAACTAATTTTTTTAATTGTGCTTTCTAATGAAATCTAATGTATATAAAATAGCAATCGCTTCAATAGAAAAAATTTATGCAGAGTGATTTATTATAGAAAATCAAGGAGTCTCCAAAATCCTCAATGGCATTTTGGAAGAAAGAGGGTGGGTCGGCATAATTTTGAGTTAGAAAGCCTATTTCTTTGCTTTTTATATTTTATTTAATTTCATTTCAAATTTGCAAGACTTTGATTCTGAACTTATAAAAAATACTTTCAATTTTTATTTATCAATATTTTTATTCCTACTAAAAATGATTACATATTTTCCAACATAAATTTCATTCATCCAAAAAGTTTCTTTTTATTTTAATTTCAAAAACTTTTACAAATTAACTTTATTATACTTTTATCAATTCCTGAAATTATTGTTTTAATATTCAATGAAAGAAGTTCTCTTAAACCTGGAAATACAAGGAAAGAGTGCTGATTTTTTAAAAAGCTGGAGTCGAAGTTACAATTATTTTTTCAATCCTACTACTTATCTGGTTAATATGAAAACTGCCTGGAATTATTGGAAGTTTGGACAAAATATTATGAAGATATTATCAAATCACTGCTTAAATCTATAAGTAAGAAAAATAATTTTTAATTTAATTTAAATAATTATACTTTTTTAATTTTTTAAAAATATATGTAGTTGAAAATCGGAGAGCTTTAAAAAAAATGTTTTTAAATTTCTGAATATTTTAAAAAGTACAAATCTTTTGTCGATGTGCTGAAAAAGAATAGAGTTAATTGATTTCCGTAAACGATATCCGCCTTGGACTACCTCTCTGCGGGTCTTCGTAAGTCTTGCCACCACAGAAAGTATTTTTCTTTCAAAGGTTCTTCTTCTTTTACTTTTAAACATATCTGGTTTCTTCTTTAAATATCAAGCTGCCTTATGGAAGCCCCATCATAGCCGCTGTCACACGCACAAGAGTCTTATGTCTAATCTTGTGCAGTGGCCAGCAGCTGCACTGGGGTCCGATTTTCGTTTCAATCCTGGTTTTCCTGTACAAAAATTATACAAATGTTATTATTTTAATACATTAAATATAAATTTTAAAATAAAACAAATATATATATATATATATATATATATATATATATGATTAATTTTTATATTCTTTCACGTGAAAAATTTTTGCCAGCTTGTCGACAGAGGAAACTTTCTTTAATTTAACGTATAAAAATTTATACAGTTACAAATTTATTATTATTTTATTATTATTATTTAAATCAATGATGTTAAAGAAAGAATAAATGTGGAAAGCTAAGAATGTTATTAATGACAGAGAGGGATTAAGTAAAGGTGAACATCGATAAAATTAAAGATATTTTGGAAAAGAAAAACAAAAGGGAAATTATAAAAAATGCGTGCTCCAGTAAATGGTCAAAGTTTTATAGCCTCATTTGGCACGAAGGTCTGTTTCTCTGTTCTGCTTACGCAATATTCAAGTATTGAAAGTTTTTCTACCACATCATCCAGAGTGCCGTTCGTTGACCTAGCATTGCTTTTCTAAGAACGACCAAAGAATTGATTATAATTGATAATTTTATCGGCATTTTTTTGTTTTATTATTTAGAAGTGCTTCAAAAATAATTTGTAAGGTTTTCTAAATTGGAAAGGTGCAAGAAATTGAAGAGTTTCAAAATTAGAATCATTTAAAATTGATGTGAAATGAATTTAATATAAAATATAATATAAGAATAATATAAAATATATAAAATAAAATATAACAAAATGATTATAAGGAATATACTTAATTCTATTAATTATATACATATATATATGTTACATATAATAAATAATATTAATATAATTTAATTAAATATATTTCAAGCTTTTTTAGCTTATAACCCTTTTTAGAGGGTTACAGTATTCTAGTTTCTCAGAATATAAATAAGATATATTAAATTATATATATATATATACATATATATATATATAAGCTAAAAATATCAAAAGATGTGAATTGTAATTTGACAAATTAGTTTCATATAAATCGTGCAAGTAGAGCAGTAGGTACATAGACTAAACTGTGGGGACTAGACATATGGTAACGCTATAGTAAGGGTTAATTCAGCTCGAATACAAAATTCAGTATCTTCGATCTCAGAATAACTGCACTACATACCTACTGTCGTTTTATTGCAGTAAGCTGACCACTAAAAAGATTCTGCAATTTAACTATATTCGTATTATTTTATTCTTTACATATCCCAAGATTTTATCCTTTAAAAACTATTTTTTCCATCCTTCTATTTATTTTATGAATAAAAAGATTTCTTCTCAATATAAAAGACTTTTTCTAAATATAAAAGAACACATTCTGGAAATATTTCAAATTTTTACTCAATTGGAGCATTTAAGTCTTAAATTTGCACTCAATACTTTTACAGTTTTCTATATCTAAAACTGACAATAATAACATTTTTATTTTTTATTTTTATTTAATATTAAATCATCAGAGAATATTTTTATATTAGTGTTATAAAAACTTAGTCTTGTCTGTTGTATCTTTAATTGTATCTTAAGATACAATTAAATTAATTGTCTTTAATTGTATCTTAAGATAAAATTAAAGATCTTAGAATTCTTGTTTTAATATTTTTTATTGCATATTTGATTTTAATGAATTAATAAATAAATTTTGGTTATTAGTGTTTTCAGTGTTGTAGAAGTTTGTATGGGCAGTATATGTATTTTAAACTTATTTTAAATTTAGGAGTGTTAAAATTGATTCTAGTTTAAATGCATAAATACTTGTTGGTATGTTTTATTATCTTGCTCTCAATTTAAGAACACTAATACTGTTTCTATTCATTAAAAAATTACAAGCAGTGTTTCATTGACTTTCGTAAAGTTACATAAGTTATATTTTAAACTTTTCAAATACTTTTCCACTAATCTTTTATACGTGATTGAAAATAAAAATTCTTCAATTAATCAAAAATGCTATAAATTCATTTAAAAATTCATTTATAAATTTAAAAAAATTTATAAATTCAATTAAAATTAATCCCCATCAGAAAATTCATTTATTTTGCAATAAATGTATATAACATTTTTTTAATATTAAATAAAGTAAAACGCAGGAAGTAGCTTTAAGTAACAATTAAATTTTTTATGAAACTGTTTTATTTGAAATTATGAACGTAGTTTTGTGAAATAAAAATGTGTATCTGCATTTTTCAAGTATGATCATTTTGTTTGATAATGAAATAAATTAAGCAAATATGAAACAATACATTTTTATTTTAACATTCAATATAATCTAGCTTATTTTTTCGTCTCTTTATTCCTTTCATTAATCTTTTCTATTCGAAAGTAAAGACGAAACACAATTAACATTTTTCCAAATGGAAACTTTGATCAAGAAGGGGTCAATTTTTATTTTACATCCAATTTCTAATAATTGTTCCACACTTACTAAATGTTTATTTACATTCTCATCACAAGAGAAGGTATTATTTTAATAATTCCTCACTATTGCCAGTACCTTTATGAGATTTTTTTTAATGCATAAAATAATAATTTTAAACGATGCACAAAATGATAAATTATCCACCAAAAAGCGAAGTTCGTTTCCACCCAAGTAGACTCAATTTGAAGTTAGTATTTATTAAGCACATGAAAAAGCACTATTGTAAGATTTCAAACCAAATTCTCAGTTTTCACTGGGAAAATCAAAATCCGAATCAACCAATTTGTAAGTTTCCTTGTCTTATAACTTTCGCCACCATCAAGATGAATTCACTTCTAACCGGTATCGAAGAATCAAAAAGCGAAAGTATAAAAAATAATAAAAAATGTAAAATATGTAAAATGTAAATGTAAAAATGTAAAATCTTGATGAAACACGGAAAACAAAAGCTTCACACTCAATTCGTTCACTGTCTCAGAACAACTGCTGTCATTTCTTACTTCACCCTCTGTTTTATACCGGAACCCCACGTGGTCATTTAATCCAACGACCAATGGTGGACGATCTTAGGTGAGGAGAGACCAATCAGTCGTTTGTATTATCGGCCCGATACACGTGTTTCTTTGGAAATAAGGACACCGGCATTATACAATATACATACGTGAGAATCGTATTTGCACCAACGATCTGATTTGCAAGAAAATTGCACTTCCAGTCTTCATCCGAATACCCAAAAAGACCCAAGAAATAAGAAATTTATTTTTGTTTTATCTCAAATTTTTATTTTCTTCAATACTTTGTTTTGATTTTTCCTACTTTCACGTTTTTCTAGTTTCGCTTTTAGTGAGAATAAATTCCTTTTTTGTGTATTATATAAATTCTCTAAGGGTTACGTAAGTGTATTTTGCAATATGTCTTACGCCTGCAGCGTTTAATGATATTGTGAAGAAGAGAATCCTTAAAAAAGAACCTCGCATACATACCACCAAGCAAATTACTCCGTTTGGTAAATAAAGGGATTCAATTTTAAGACGACCTAATTAGAAGGGAAGTTTTTATTTAAAGGTGGTGTGATGTGAATGGAAAAGCTAAATATTTCAGTATTCAAATAAAACATGATTTCCAGACAGATTTTCAGAATGAGATTCAAAATTTGGTACTTCAAGTTAGAAATCCTAAATTACAATACAATTTTTAGGAATTTATAATTCAGAATGAATTAAATGTGTGCAATAAAATATTGCATGTAAGAATATAATTGATTGATTTAGGTTTAGTTTAATAATGTTCATTTCTAGAAATGGAAAGGACATAAATGAATGAAGTTCTTAAATTACTGTATCTATTATGTCAGAGACTTTTCAGATTGTTTTTATCATTTTAGAAAGAAAAAAAACCATTGTTCTTGGACAAGTGGTAACCCCTGTTGGGTGTAAGGGTTCCTCTTGAAAAAACTCTTATACCAAAGGTCTACTTTCCTTTTTTCTCAGACAGCAATACGAGGAAAGCTATGCAAATAATCCCATCCCTCTTCAATTCAAAAGCAGGCTTGAGCTTCATTCTTAAACATTTTTTTTATAAACTCTTGTAGCAAGATTTTTTGCAGAAATACATTAATATATTAAAATAATATATAATTATAATAATTACAATAATATATATTACAATAATATATTTCTAAACAAAAGATCGCGCAAAAAAATTCTAGAAATTTCTCGAGAATCTGCTGGAAATTCCCAGGAAACACTCGAGATTTTTTTCATATAAGAAATCTTTACAGAGAGTCAGAAATTATTAACGTGAATATAATATTTTAATTGAGTACATATAACTTAAAATGTGATGTGTAAATGAAATTTTGATGTAATAATTAAACGTAAAATTATTGGAAAATTAGTGATTGGAATTGGGATTTCTGATTTTTGAAAATTGTAGTATTAAATCACTACTCTCCCAAAATCGATAGGTAATGAGACGATGCAAGGATTGAATCTAATAAGGGTGGAATGCGAGCACAGCAGAGAAAAGGGAACGGAGCCCATCGACCTCCCTTAACCACCCACAAAGTCTCTTTTGCTCTGGGGTAACACTAGCCAAGTAAGCTCTCTGGCACTTGGTAGGATTCAGCTTAACTCTCCTACTTTAGGCTTCCCGTCTGTCTGCCCATACACGCACCTTTTCCACTGTCCGAATCCTCCTTTCACCTTACTACTTTATTGATAAGGATTTAAGGCCGAGTTATTCTACAGGCTTAAGAAATGCATTCTTTAAATATAGAAATTTCTATTTCCACAAAAATATCAGACTTTCATAGGAAGGAATAGTTTTGGCGAGATTTTAATTCTTGTCCAATGTCAGCTTTTTAGAGAAAATTTGTTAATTGTTTATATTTTTCAAGCTTCCCTTCGGATTCTGACAGAGTGAGAATTAGGATTCAAAATGCTGCAAAGAAAACTTAAATGATCACAATTATTCCAAAGTTATAGCGTTTATAAATAAAGTTTGTTAATTTTTAGAAAGGAGCCGAGGAACGAGCTTAAATATTCACACAAAAAACTAAGGACAAAATTGGTTGCCGATAGTTTTTTAGCGGAATAAACTTTTATTAAGTTTTTTAGGGGAATAAACTTTTATTGAGTTTTTTAGGGGAATAAACTTTTATTAAGTTTTTTAGGGGAATAAACTTTTATTCAGACTTCACATCTTTCAAAATACATATTTTTTATGGAAAAAACAAATTAAATTTTAAACAATAGGATAAGTGCCCCAATTACTGCGGGTTTACGTACTACTGCGATTTTCTTTCTTAATTAGAAAAAAATAAGTATAAATAAGTTTCTTGTCCCCAAAAAATTCGTAAACTTAAATAAGAATTGACTCTACCCTATCACAAAAGCTGAAATATTGATAA
Source organism: Euceroptres primus (assembly GCA_037177015.1). Lineage (NCBI taxonomy): Eukaryota > Metazoa > Arthropoda > Insecta > Hymenoptera > Figitidae > Euceroptres > Euceroptres primus. The sequence continues at coordinate 186,853 of JBAGKK010000596.1, read as the reverse complement.
ATTAGTTATATATTTTTTGTAAATATTTAAAAAATCAGCATTCATAAAAAGTAAAAAGTCCACCATTTTTCTTCTGTTTCAGTTACCGGAGCTCTGTTTTTTAAATGATTGTAGATTTATTACACAAGCTTACACGCAGTAAGGAAATGATTTGCTTTGAAGCAGAATACTTCCTTGATTAGAACAAATATTTTAAAAAAGATATTTATTCTTATATTAAATTTATCTTATATAATTTATATATTCTATATATATATATATTTGTAATAATTATATATTATATATTCTTTATTAATGAAAAAATGAAACCGCAGCAATAGGCACACATCTATGGAGTAGGCGCTTATTACGGCGAGACCGAAATTCAAGCAATATGTCCCTAATATTGTGATGCTCTCAATGTGCTATCTGTCAATCTAATAACCAATCATTTAACCAAACCTAAGTTCCGCTTCAAATTTTTTGGTTGAATTATGCAATAAATCTATAATCATTCAAAAAATAGCACTCAGGTAACTGAAATATTTACCAGAATTGCTAATTTATGATTCACATGCTCGTAGATATACAGAATTTAAATTCGCAGTAATAGGTACCTCAGTTCTCAGTAATACGTACACAGGTTTTTTTTTCAACCGCAGTAATAGGTACAATATGTTTTTTGTTTATTTTTTAAATTTTTTCATACGTTACGTAAGGTTACCGTACTTGCCTATTTTTTGTATGCACAAAATACATTATTCTTTAGGATGAAACGGAGAAGTCTTGTAATTTCAATACAGAATAAGAGAAAAATTCTATTAAAATGGGGTTAAAGCTTGATTCCGCAGTTCGCAAGACGGAAAAGTCTTGTAATTTCAATACAAAATAAGAGAAAAATTCTATTAAAGTGGGGTTAAAGCTTGATACCGCAGTAATTGGGACAGGTACCCTATTTGGGTAAAGTTTATATCGTGAAGTTAATTCTTGCTGCAAATAATTTTTACTAAAGAATCGAGGTAAACTTTATCCTTTATTTTTTCTGTGTTCAAATGGTTATAACTTCCTAAAAATAATTATTTGGTTAAAAGGGAAAAATACGTGAAATTGGTCAAATCATTTTTCAAAAGTTTTTTATTTTATTGTTATAATCTACATCTCTTGTGCGGCTAAAATATTTCCTATCTTTCTTTTCCCTAAATTTCATTTTTTTATACAATTTCAATCGCAGTTTCACCAGAGGAAACTATATTTTTTATGGTTTCGAAGATTACAGAAAAGTTGAAAAGGTAAGAAATAATTGTTTGTAATAAAAATCTAATCTAATTATTCGGTAATTAGACAGAGTTAACTGCATTCAATTGCGCAATTTAAAAAAAAATTCTGAAAAATTATTGCGAATGTTTCCATATCCATTTTCTTCAAATCTTCGTGCTTCACTGTCGATGATGATTGTTGATCATATAGGGAACCACCTTAAGTTTATGTCATATTTCATATCTCAATTATACAATGAAATAAGACAGAAACATAAGACGGCTTGCCTATGATATTGGTTTCTTCAGTTTTCTTTCCACCTGAAATTGAACATTTTTTTCAAAGTTCAGCTTCTTTCTACTCGAAAATTTTATCTGCAAATCAAGGTATTTAAAAAGCAGGCAAATTAAAAAACGTACAGTGTTCTATATATTTTAAAATTTAAAACACTATATTTACATATTTTGAAAATAATTACAATGAGTATCATTTGTCGTGTCACCGTGCAAAGTATAATTCACAATACAGTTCACAAACAAAATGAATTTTTTGTTTTTTGACCTACTTTACAGTATTTATAATTTAATTTACCGAGTAAAGTGTTTTTTTTTATTAAATCAATTGCAGTTTCTCTTGTCAGTGTGAATCTTATTAATTATTAATAAACATTAATAAAATATTAATACACAATGAATCTTATTAATTCAAAGTAAGTATATAAAAAGAAGTAAATTAGCTTTGGAAATATATTTGATTAATATTTGCAATTTCCAATTATAATAATTATTATTCAAGAGTAATAAGCGGTGGTTAGTATAATTATTAATTCATCATTCTTATTTACTGGTGTTAAACTTATATAAAAATCATTTTTGATAACTTATCAATTAGAAAAATACTAATTAGTTCCTCTACTATAATTCACTTATACGTTGAGTTGCATAAGAAGCCGTAAATCTGCCTGAAGTAAACTGGATTAATCCCAACCACCCCAGAGAAGCCATGTTAGTCTCACTGGCGTAGAATGCAAAGAATATACTTAAGTAGAGAAACCGATGTATTTTCGGATTATTCATGTTTCAAAACAAGCAATTATTATGATGAAGGAACTTTTTTAAACAACCGAAATACACAAGAATAAATTCTTTCCCTGCACTTTTTACAATGATATGCATCTGCCATTAAAAATAATTATTTAAGATTAATAATTTATATTATTGTACTAAAATTAATAGTTTAATACACTCTTTCTTTAAAATATATTAAATAAGTGAACGATTGTATTTCTTATAAATGTCAAATTTTTCATATCTATCTAAGAATCCCAAGTATGAAATTACACTATCTAGGGTTCTATTGATTATTCTTACTGCTCTCATTTCTCCGTAAAGATTTTCTTATAGGTATAAGTCAGAACTATAAATAATATCACGATTCAAAAGGCTAAGGGGTCGTTTTTTATATAAATTTATGTAAATTAAAACAATTGCAATTGAAATAATTTTAAATTTATTTTTAATCATATTTCATGATACAATCTATAATAAATTTAAGTTTATAAAATTACAAATTTAAACAAATTTACAACTTTAAGGTTTGTTGGTACTTATAATATATAGGTCGTAAATATAATCTGCCAATTCTGCGCTCTTATAGTTTTACATCTTGAAAAGTGGGGAATTTTTTATAAAACAACGGGAAAGAAACTCAGTGGATTTAAATGTAAAAACTGAATTTGGCTTAATTTCAATTTCAGTAGTAGAAGTACGCGTTTTGTCAGACAAAAAGCGACAGTGGCGCCAAGTGAAAAAATTGTCAACTCCTTGCGGGAGCTCCCTCAATAATGCAACCCTCGACCTCGGCTTTTCCTTCCTTTACCTTTAGTTTTGTGTAAATCCAACCTGCGCACCTCCATAGTCGCATGCTACTTTTATCGACCTACCTGGATGCTACAGTTCCCCACGGAGCTTTTTATCCAACATGGACAAAAAAGAGCATAATTCTAGTCAGTTATTACATTTTTCAAGATTAATATTTGTATAACATGCCAACTTTCCATGTTAAAAAAAACAATGGAAATCATTCCATGAAAATCCTATGAAGAATTCTATATGGAATCGCATCTGCAATTCTGTATCGAATTCAGAATGTAATCCTTCATGTAAACTAGATATAGAATTCCATATGAAAATTTCTAATGGAATTCCACGTGATTTTTATTTTTTGATTTACCCAAATCTTCACTTAAACCTGAAAAAAGGTGACCCTAATTTTTCCAGTCTTTTTTCAGTTTCCAGTTTTTCATTTTTCCAGTTTTTTTTGTGTTTAAAATTATTAAAACTCAATTAGTTAATATATAAATATCTCATACTACAAAAAATAATTGAATTAGGAATTGATAATTCGTATTATATTTTTCTTTCTATATCCATTTTGGATAAAGTTTTCTTGTTAAATGAATAATCGATAAACTGTAGCAACACAATATATAAAAGCAATTTATAGTTTGTGAATATTTGTGGGTCAAGGAAAAAGTTTTTTTGGATCAAGATTATTAAAAGAAAATGCGACTTTTATGATCGCCGATGCAAGAATCATTTCTTACGATGGCTGCAGTCGTGGTTCGATGACGTGGGGTCGTTGATGACGTCAGAGAAAAGCACGCCTGCGCCAGGCCACTGAACTCCTGGTGGTTCTCGTGGGAAAGGTTATCGACTTCCTGAAAACGCGAATCCCAAATCTTCATTTGAAAATTGACAGTTTCGAAACAAAACCAACTTTTGACTTATTATTTTCGATCAGAAAAGGATTCACATAATATATAAAAATTTCCATTGTCGAATTTCATAGAAAACGGTGTATAAGAATTTTCATAATAAATTTACAATTTGTCAAATTTTATGTTAAATTCATTTTAGACTGAAATTATATCTATAATCATCAGAAATATAATTTGAAACTTATAATATTGTATCTTTTATCGTCAATTGAATAAGAGGGTTATTTTATAACTAATATAACAGAGGGTATAAGATATTGCAGGGTATATCGATTATTGATTTCAAAATTTACATATTCATTTAAAACTGGATAATTCTAAACATTTTTTAGAGAAGAGATATTAAGGAATATAAAGAGAGATATAAGGAATACTTTTCGAATACCTTTCACTGCCAAAATTTTTTACTTAATTTATAGTAATTTAATGATTTTAAAGTAATTTAAATTTATAGAAATTTAGCAATGTTTTATTTTTATTATATTGTTTTAGTTTATAGCAATTCTCTGGAGGTCTTTCTTTTATAATGTTTATAATTACAAATTAGTGACTAAAAATTTGAATGTAAAATTTCAAAAAGAAAGGATGCAGTCATTAGCAAGTCGAAACTACTTTTACTAGCAGACGTGTTCTGTAGAGTTAATCGTAAGTTTTCACCCCTTCTGCCGTAGGTCGTATGACGAGGTGGCTCTATAAATAGCACTTCGCCCCTATATATAGATATTCAGGTCACCAGGGAAACCACGAAGACGAACCAAGGGCGCGTTTATTATGGATTGTATTTTTTTAATTTGCATTAATTACAAACTATATTAATCAAATAGAAAAATAATAATGTAATTGATTGCCTAATAAGAATCTTCAAAAATATTTTCCTACAATCCTGCACTCCAAGGAATGCTTATTCTTAAATAGATATCGTTTTAAAAACCTAATAAACATTTTGTCTTTCGGTAAAATGATGCTGTAAGACTCATTTCATTAATTTAAAGAAAGAAAATATTATTTGAATATAGTGAAAATTCAAACTTTAAAGAACTGTTATCAAATCTTGTATAAATGAGAGGAAAATGGAGAATCATAAAGGATTTAAAAAATATCAAAATATTATATGAATAAATATTGCGAAAATATTTTTAAATAAATAATGAACATTTAAATGCTGGTTGATTCATTTTTTGAGTTGTGCACTAGCGTTATGCGTAGTGGGGAGAGATTGTGAATGACGCAAACGTGAATGTGGGTCACCAGGTCATGCTACTCCATTCCCCATCGTCGTTCTCTTCAATGGGGCTTTATTTATGGAACGAGAAGCCATCCCGAAAGGATACAGCATAAAATGTACCCCCGTGATTCTGGAATCATTAATGCCCAAGAGATTTTTTTATAATTTATATTTACAATTGTTACAAACGAGAATTCATCTACATTGCATATTTTAAACGGAAATTTAAATTCAACTTTTCAAACGTTTGTTGACTTATCAAAATATTCTCTCATGTCTGACTTGAAACGACGTATACTACTTAAAATTAAAGAAACGAAAGAAAGTACCAAGTAAAAGACTTTTATTGTTCCCTGAAAAAGTATTCCTTTGGATTTATTTAAATCCTTAGTTCTCTTCATGAATAAGGAAAATTCTGACTTAAAATTACTTATTCTACTTAGCAAATTAAACCACTGATCTAAGTAAATTATTCATTTTTTTTACTCAGGTTAGTCAATTATTTTTCCTCAGGTCAGTCAGTCGTTCTTTCCTCAGTCAGACAATTTTACTTTTCCTGATTATTTTCATCAAACGTTTGATAAATTTGATTTTTATCAAACTTATGAAAATATTCCCTTATTACCTTTTTTTAAAAATTGTTAGACCAAATAATAAAATATAAACTTAATTTAGTTTTGGCCTCAGGTCTAGAAATGCAGATTTTGAATAAGAAGACTGAGTTTAATCGAGAAATTATATTCCCTTATATATAAATATTTCCTTATGTCTGACTTGAAAGACTTGTACCACTTATAATTAAAGGAAATAACGAAAATACTAAGAGACTTTTCGTGTTTCTTGAATATATTTTTATTTAGATTTATCGTGGGATTTATTCAAATCCTTAGTTTCTTTCCTCATAAATGTTATGTCTGACTTAAAATGACTTCCACTACTCAACATATTATTAAATTAGACCTTCCTGTCTGACTTGAAACGACTTGTACTACTTAGAATTAAAGGAATTAACTAAAATATCCAATAAAATATATTTCTTGTTCCCTGCAGATGTTTTTCTTTGGAATTATTCAAATTCTTAATTATTTTCCTGAACAAAGTAAAGTCTAACTTAAAATGAGTTACACTACTTGACAAATTAAACCACTGATCTAAGTAAATTGTTCCCTTTTTTTCTCAAGTCAGTCAAGTTTTTTCCTCAGGTCAGTTAATTTTTTCCGTCAGGTTAATAAATTTTTTTCCTCAGGTTATTAAATTTTTTTCCTCAGGTCAGTCAGTCTTTTTTTCCCTCAGTCAGTCTTCCTTTTTCTGATTATTTTATTAATAATATTCCCTTATGTCTGTCTTGAAACGACTTGTATCACTTAGAATTAAAGGAAATAAATAAAATACTCAATAAAACACTTTTATTATTCCCTGAAGATATTGTTTCTCTGGAGTTATTCAAATCCTGTTTCTTTTCTGCCTAATGGAAATGTCTGGCCTAAAATGAATTATACTACTTAAAAAATGAAACCATATTGATTTAATTAAATTGTTCATTTTTTCAATATTTATCTATACGTTGTTGAGGAAATGATCTTAATTCACTTCCGAGCGGTTCAATTTGTTAAATGAGTGATAAAATATCTTAGTAGAGTTACAAAATAATACAAAATAAAAAAGCACAAATTGAAAGTCTAAAAAAGTCTGATACCCAAATTTCAAGACTAAAAATTTGACAACAAAAAGTAGTATGAATTTTCGGCTAATTGTTCTCTTCGAATGCAACTATTTTTCGCTGGAGATAGTATGATTTTAAGATGTAAAAATTTTTGAGAAATTTTTTAATTTAGGGGTTAAAAAATTAGATTTTCAGAAGTCTTAGAAAATTGACTTTTCTATATAAATTTTATTGATAAATAAGATTAAGGTAGATTTCCCAATAATCATATCGGTCCCAGTAATCGTTCAATTGGCACATAACCTAAAGAGATAATTATAAATGATCTTTAAAAAAGTATTTAGTAACAAAAGTAACGTGCTTTAGCATTATTTATAATCAAAATCAATAACAATCAAGTATAAATACTTGAAAAATAAGATTGGCGGCGAAACGATTAATGGGATTAAGGTCACGATTACTGGGACATTTACCTTATTTTGCATTGAAAAATTTATGATCTCGGAATTTAAGTTTTTCATTGCTCCAGAAGCGTTACAAACTGCAATTGTCTCTCAAAAAAAACATGCAAGATTTGAAGAAAATTACAGGGTAGAAATTATTCATTCGTGTGAGTTATAAAATGTTAATTTGTGTGAAGGGGTGAATGGGGGTGGTTGAGGGTAAAGCATGAGGAGATGGAAATAAAGAAAATATTCAGAATCTACCTACGACAAAGCTTGACGACCTCACGGATCAGGCAGCCTTGGGAAACTGGGACTTTGAACCTCAATGCACCCACTGTGATGTCTATTGCATACACATATACCAACATACACTGATTTTACCAGTGACGTCAGTCTGCCATCATCCAATCGCGTTTTAGCATTTCTCTGACGTGCTACCACCCCTCGTGTGACGTACACTTTAGATTGGGGTTCATTGCTTAGACAGGGGGCAGGGGTACGAAATATTTTGACCCAATTAATAGAATTAAAACTGATACAACAAAAAATTTGCTGCTTCTTCAGAAAAATTGCATTCTTGAGGGATTCGCTTGAAATTCTGATTATTCTTATTTCAGTCATTCGTTTTCGACTGTAAGATTTTAATGAAATTTTTCATTTCTTGGGCTTGAAAATAATATTCATGCCTCATTTTTTCTATGACTAACAAATTGGTATGTAATTATTTGATTCAGAATTAGCTAAAAATGTTATTAACGTTTTTGAATTATTTTTTATTAAGAAAAGGAGTTGCATATTGAATAATGCTAGACAGAAGAAAAATTAACATTATTGATAAAGTGGGATACAATAGTTAATTGTCTGAAAATTATTTTTTTAATTTTCATTTTCCAAAATTTGTTTCTTGAACTATGAAAGAAAAAAAACAAATCGTCATTAAAGTATCATTTTTTAACACAATTTTTTAAACATTTTTTATACTTTCGATATTTTAAAGATTGAAAAAACACTCAGAAAAATATCCGATTATTCTAACCAGAATTCTAGTTAGGCTCTGCTTAACATTCCAACCGGTTGTCTTAATCAGAATTCTGGTTATTCTAAACAGATTTTCTGGTTATTCTAAACAGATTTTCTGGTTATTCTAAACAGATTTTCTGGTTATTCTAAACAGATTTTCTGGTTATTCTAAACATATTTTCTGGTTATTCTAAACAGATTTTCTGGTTATTCTAAACAGATTTTCTGGTTATTCTAAACAGATTTTCTGGTTATTCTAAGCAGATTTTCTGGTTATTCTAAAAAGGTTTTCTGGTTATTTCTCAAAATTACTAAAAATTCTCATAATTCCAAACAGAATTCTGGTTAAAACAACTGGAAAAGAATGTTAAATAGAACCTAACCGGCATTCTGGTTAGAATAACTAAAAATTTTTCTGTGTGAAGCAGTCAAAAATTATATTAATGAATTCTGCAACTAACTTTCACTTTCGATGGAAACTACACGATTAACGTGGGTGTTTCGTCTGAAGAGAATTTTGTGTGGGTGTTTGTTTGAGTTTCTTTAATCCGCGTGGTTGCCTTTTCAAAACCATGAATAGATAAAAGCATTACCTTATAATCCATCATCTTGAATTAAAAAATTAAAACTTTTATTTTTCCTAAATTTTTCCTCAACTTAAATTAGAAAATTAAAACTTTTATTTTTCCTAAACTTCGAAATTTTATTACTTTTTATTTATTTATTATTATTTTTTAATTTTACTTATTTAACAGTCATTTTATGGTACAAGTGAAGGATATGAAGGTGGAATAAGAAAAAATAAATAAGAGTATTGGTGATTTTTAGAGAATCTGAAGAATTCACATTCTGTGGAGGAAAGAAATTCTTGAACGATCGATCAGGAGTGACCTTACTCCTTAACCGCAAATCACTAAGCAAACATGACGGAATGCAGACTCTTTCAATAGGCTGGAAATTATGATCATTATTGTCTGCACGTTATTACTTAAGAATTTAGAAACAGGTTTTTCTTGTGAATTGTTCAAAATTGTAATTGAAACTAAAATTAAAATTACAAGTTACAATTACAAATTACAAATTACAAAAAAAATTTTCAAATGATCGATGCTCTCACGAAATTCAAAATCAATTTGAAGATGTCCTTTGCAAATTTCGTTACCTTCTTCTAAACTCTAAAAGGTATTTATCACTTCCAGCTGTGATTCAAAATCTACTTTACTCCTAATCTTTCCAAGGGAAATTAACTCACCAACCTTGCAGAGATTGCATCCTGAGTCTCCGGAAGGCATTCTTTTCTTAGAGACTCCTCGCTGTAATCAATTTCGAACACGACACTGTAGGTTAAATTTTTTCCAAAGGACAGAGTTCTCCACTCAAGGCTAAAAAAGTAACTCCAGACTTTATGGTCGATGACGCGTGCCAGGATCAATTTTTATGTAAAAATAGAAAGATCACTTTAATCAGGATCAGGCTTGCCTCTGGGAAAAAGCAATCGTTTGACTAAAACACTCTTCTTCATTGCCTGCCGGAAATCTGAATCTGAGACTTTGAATCACTTTTTACAAATTTCGATTAAACTTAAAATAAATTAATTTTAATTCAATATTATTCTTAATTTAAAATTCATTAACCTGCATTTTAAATATTGAGAGCCTATTCCAGCTTTTTAGAAGAATGATTTTTTAATGAATATCAATTTAAATTGAAAAATTAATAAATCTGTGACTTTGTCTGTATCTCGCACAGCTTTTCTGTCCAAATTTCATGAAATTTTTAGCAACTATTAGTGATGACTAACCCTTGTTGCTTATTGGAAACAGATGTAGACTCTTGATTAATTTTGAAATATCAACTCTTATAGAAATTTTATAATTATATATTTATAATTTTATATTTTTAATCACTGCCAGAATTAGGGGCGATTCTGTACCAGATTTCATGAAATTAATGAATGATTTTCAGTGAAGAATTATTATTATTAAAAATAAGCGCGACTCGTGGAATCGAATCGACCCGATGGTTTCAGTGGTCGAGGGTGAACTGCAGTCGGACAAAGTCTGACGGAACTCGGAGAGTTTTCACTGAGAGCGAGGTTGGCGGGTTGAATGGAGCTGGCAGCTGATTGGCTAACGCTGAGATGACGTCATTGCATTGATTGTTCCGCGCGCACCGCAGCACGTGGTCCTCCGGATGGGACGGGGCACTGCTGCTGGGGTCGAGATCGACACTCTGCTGGATATTCTTCTGACCGAGTGACGGAGGCAGGCCACTTTAGATATATCAAAGTTTCTACTTTCCTCCCATCGTCTTTTTTATTACCGCCAAGGAGGGGAAATCACTTGAGTATCCCTATTCTTCCTTTATGCGACGCTCTGGCTTAGAATCGAATTTTTTTTATGTCTGTACGTCACGAAAAATGTGTTTTTGTGAAGGCTGGAATTCCTAACCAGGCCACGGCCTAGGACAGCAATTTTTGTAGAATGCCAGCATTGTGAAGGGAGGTCAGAAATGAAAATTTATTTCGATATTATTCTGAGAAAAATATTTGTTTGATTGAATAAATAACTCATTCAATCAACTCAAACAACAAGAATTTACTTGGTTTAAACAAGCTTTTATTTCAATGAAATAAATTTTGTTTGAATTAAGCAAAATAGAATAAGTCTTTCATTTAAAATAAACAAATTATTATTTGCCAGTAAAATAAGGATATAATATGTTTGCGTTAAACAAAGGATTTATTTCATTATAACAAATTTTGTTTGATTTAAACAAATTTTATTTTATTTAAACAAATTTCATTTGTTTTAAACAAATTATATTTATTTAAAACAAATTATATTGGTTTTAAACAAATTATTTTTGTTTTAAACAAATTTTGTTTCCTTTAACCCATTAGTCTCCAACGTTGCGTAAACGAAACATTTTTAATTTTCGATTTTCTAGAATCTTTATGTGATAAACTTAAAATTCTGCAAAATAAATACTTTCTAAATCTGAATTAGTAGTTTTATACTAATGAAATAGTGCAAAAACGTTTACCAATTGCTTTAGTAAGCATTTCTACTAATTTTTAGTAGACAACTACTAATTAATGGTAAGTAATTCATGTAGTAAGGGTTACTAATTTATTTAGTAAGCCTTACTAAGTAAATTAGTAGTTTTCTACCATTAATTAGTAGTTTTCTACTGAAAATTGGTAGAAATTTTTTGTAGAAAATTACTAATTAATGATAAAAAAACTACTAATTCACTTAGTAAGGCTTACTAAATAAATTAGTAACCCTTACTACGTGAATGAGTAGTTTTTTACCATTAATTATTAGTTTTATACTAAAAATTAGTAGAAATTTTTAGTAGAGAACTACTAATTATTGCTAAAAAACTATTAATTTACTTAGTAAGGCTTAATAAATAAAGTAGTAACCCTTACTACGTGAATTAGTAGTTTTATACCATTAATTAGTAGTTTTCTACCATTAATTAGTAGTTTTCTACCATTAATTAGTAGTTTTCTGCTAAAAATTAGTAGAATTGCTTTAGTAAGCATTTCTATTAATTTTTAGTAGAAAATTACTAATTAATGGTAGAAAACTACTAATTTACTTAGTAAGGCTTACTAAATAAATTAGTAACCCTTACTACGTGAATTAGTAGTTTTCTTCCATTAATTAGTAGTTTTCTACCAAAAATTAGTAGAAATTACTAAAGCAATTGGTAAACGATTCGGCACTATTTGATTAGTAGAAAACTGCTAATTCAGATTTGGAGAGTAGATTAAAGTGGACTATGTCAGATCTCGTGAGGGGGCTATAAATTATCTTACACTGAATAGAAGCCGAGAAAACCAAAAAAAAATTTTTTTAATTTTATTGCAAAAATCAGTCAAAAAATGATTGTAGATTATCCCTGGATTTTTTAAAGAATTTTTAGTCAACGAATTCTGGGTGCGGGAATTCATGGGATAAACAAATTTTGTTTTTTAAAACAAATGCTTGTTTTAAACAAATGTTTCCTTTAAACAAATGTTTGTTTTAAACAAATTTTGTTTAATTTAAACAAAATTTGTTAAATTCAAATTAAGAATTTGTTTAAGTCAAAGAAAGTGCATTCAACAAACTATGTTGTTTGAATCAAACAAATCGTTTCCTCTGAGTATTCACTTGAAAATTCCATAAAGTACCTATTGTCCTTAACCTCAAACTTTTTCTAAATGGATCATTAATCCTGCCATAAATTTCAATAAGCTTTTAAAAATTAGACTTTCTACAATCTTATACATTAGGAAAAATGTTGGTTTAAATCAAACAAACGTCTGTTTGATATGCGGTAAAACAAAAATTTTTGTTGATTCAAACAAAATTTTTTTGATTGAATGATCAATTTCCTTGAATCAAACAAATTTTATTTGAATCAAACAAATTTTATGTTTGATATTCGGTCAAAAAAATGTTTGTTTGATTCAAACATTTTTCTTAGTGTTTGTTCACTCAATTAATAAACAATTTATTTTGATTGAAACAACAAAATTTTTTCATATCAAACAAATACTTTGTTTAAATCAAATATATTATATATTTGTTATTCTATCAATCGTATAGTTTGTTTATTTTATACAAAAGATATATTTTATTTATATATATTTCGTCTGATTCAAACAAAAATTGTTTAATTGAAATAAAAATGTGTTTAAATCAAGTAATTTTTAATCTTGGAACCATTATTTATTGAATCAAACAAATCTTTTTGTCAGTTTTGACTGACAAAATGTTGACTGTACTTGGTTGATGTAAAAAAAAAAGTTTGAGGTTTTTGGTTGATTCGTTTTGTAAAATTTACTAAATATTTTATTAATTGAATCCAGTATTTTGTTGATTGAACCAAATGTTTTGGCTCAATCCACCAAATTGATTATATTTGGTTAAACTTGCAACCAACCAAAAATTGCCATTAACAATTTTTTTAATTCGTCAACATATGCTACAAACCTACTTATTTAAAAAAAAGTTCAAACTTTTTCTCGATTAAAAATGTCATTTTCAAGCCAGTGTTCGAAGTTTGACTTCATAACTTTGCATGATTTTTATTGTTCTGAGGAAAACTTTTTAGTATCTCGCAGGATAATCTATTGGAAGGTAGTATATATTTTTTCGGATATAATATGGAAATATCCGAATGATAAAAAAATTTCCAAACCCCTGGAAATACTATAGGATATTTTCCACAAAATATGTGAAGAAAAACATTAAATGTTTGTTTACATGGATTCTTAAGGGGTGACAGGTAAAAATGAAGGCTGTTTTTGGAAATTTTTTGTAGGAAAATGAAAATTGATATTGAAAAACACTTTTGATTATTGTGACTTATTATGAATTATGATTATTATGAAACTTTTGAATAATAAGAATTTTGTTTTTGGTTTTAAATAAAAATGGCGGCTGTAGAGCTGATGACGTCGCATACACTTTTTTCAAAGTCCTCCGCGGCTAGCAGTAAAAGTAACGTAGACTTTATTCTGGAACAAAAAATCGAGTTTTTTCATAAATTACATTAGATTATCTACAGAAGTACACATTTAAAAGTATAAACATACATTATTGTAGAAATTATGACAATTTCTTCACAATTATTTTTTCAAATCGTCATAATTTCTACAAAAATGTAGGTTTATGCTTTTAGATGTGTACTTCTGTAGATAATCTATTATCATTTATGAAAAAACTCGATTTTTTGTTCCAGAATAAAGTATACGTCACTTCTACTGCTAGCCGCAGAGGACTTTGAGAAAAAGTGTATACGACGTCAACAGCTCAGCAGCCGCCATTTTTGTTTAAAAAACAAAAACAAAATTGTCTTATTTTATTCCGAGGGGATATTTACTCCGGAAATCATACTCGGAAATCTCTGGTAATCTCAGCCTATCTTTCTTGTTTTTCAATTGTTGTTTTTCAATTCTTGTTTTTCAATTACTCCGGATATCATACTCGGAAACCTCTGGTAATCTCAGCCTATCTTTCTTGTTTTTCAATTGTTTTTCTATTTCTGCCCCCCTTTCACTCATTGGCAATCGATGGAAATCAGAGAAATTCACGGCAGCCGATTGCCCAGTGAATAGCCCCTCGTATTATTCAAAAGTTTCATAATAAAGTCCTCAAAACTGTTTTTCAATTTCAATTTTCATTTTTCTACAAAAAATTCCCAAAAAAATCCTTAATTTTCACCTGTCCAAAGTAGTATTAGCCTCTAAACCCTTCAAAAATTTCAACCTCCTCTCACACTGTTTATTACGGTTTTCCACTATTATTACACCTATATTAAAATCCAGTGAATTTAATTTTTGTTGCACACTCAGAAAAATATTTGTTTGATTCAAACAAAATTTGTTTGAATCAAAAAAATTATAACGTTGATATGGGGTCAAACAAATATTTTTTTGATTCAAACGAATTCTTTATTTGTCCTTATTTATTTT
>JBAGKK010000596.1:113786-164965 GCA_037177015.1 Euceroptres primus | reverse complement strand
GCGCGCCAACTGCGGCTAACCCGTGCGCGACCCAAACGCAAGCGCAGTAGCAAAAGGCGCCAGTATTGGCATCATTGGCTGAAGACCGAATTCGACTCGTGCCTCGTGGATTCTGCGAGATTGCGCACGCATGGTGGTGGGAGAAAGAATATTCTCGATGATCATCAGGGTTGGGAACGTATAATACGTCACGTAATATACAGTCGGACCTCCACCATGTAAACTTCCACCTTGTCATATTCCCCGCTACTAGTCTCAATCGTTTGCCTCTACTCTCGAGAAGGCGTTTGCGCAGATAGTTTACATCCACGCATGGATACATACGCATGTGTGCAAATGCGTGCTGCGTAACTTCCAATTTCCCCTCCGGACTACGTTCATCAAGTAATAACTCCCCACGAAATTATGACATGGTAGAGGTCCGACTTACGTGGTTTTTACGTATATTACGTCCCTCGTTTTCTATGCGAGCACGACGTATATTACGTCCCATGAAAACGTGCAGGACGCATGCGCCATACAGCGTATTCACATACAATCGGACATCCACCATGTCATATTTCCCTCATCTGCTGCTCCCACCATTAACCGTTAATAGTAAATCATAGTAGTTGACGCTTGCGCAGATGGTATCCCGCGTGTACACATAACCTACGCATAGTTTACACCCACACATGGATACATACGTGTGTGCGCAAATCCCTGCTGCGCAACTTCCAATTTCCCCTCCGAGCTACCTCCATCAAGTAATAACTCCCCCCCGAAATCATTACATGGTGGAGGTCCGACTGTAACTTAACTTAAATTTTGTTATGATAACAACAATAACATTTTCAAAACAAATTTTTAATTTAAAGAAAGTTTCTTAGTGACCAAAGAAAATAATTAGTTTGACTTTGTTATCTTATTTACTTTATGTACTTTTTTTTTTACGTAGATCAGGATTTACCGCTACCTACAAAGTTTACAAATCAGAAAAAATCATTTATTTAATGTTATTAAAAAATTATTTAATGTTAATTATTTTTAAATTTTTTAAGGCATAAGGTTTACTTTTATTCAGTTTTAATTGCGAGAAATGCAGTCAAAAGAATAAATCTGTTGAAAAAGTGAGGTTATAGTTCAATATCAACAGTCTCGCCATCTTGGAAACGTAACTTACTGAGTTTTCTACGTTTTTCGACGCATATTACGTCAAAAACGTATTATACGTCGAAAACCTCGAGTTACGCGTAACTGCGCAACCCTGATGATCTTAGCTGTCATGATCCACTCATCTCTTGTCAGATTCAGAACTTTTTTTTGGAGTTTTTGACCCCATCGGTTGAAATGTTGAGAAACATATATTTTTGGAAATTATGATCCAGGAGATGATTCCACAAAGTTGGAACAGTAAATTTACAAATGAAATCGTCCCAGAATTCGTAAATTTTCCTTTGGGTTTGGGGACAACAAATTTTCTTACAAAACGTATTATTTATTAAAAGATGCCTTGTCGGAAGTATTTTATAGAAGTTGAAACAATTTTCCGACGTAAATATGACTTAGAACGATCGATTTTGGCGGTTTTTGTAAAAAAATGTATTTTGAAAAAAAAACCGCAATCTAGTCGTCACTGGACTAGAAAATCTGATGGAAAGTTGGACAGAAGTTTCTCTCAAATCGGTTTTGGTATTAAATAACGATTTGGGAGTGTTTTATCGAGTTGAATTTCATTGTTGACGAGAGAATTTGTTTGTGACGAGTGTTTTTTTTTTTTAATCGGGAGTTCGATGATTTTGAGGTTATGTTGACCTTTTATTATTTGTTTTTAAATTTTTTAATTCCTTCCAGGGAAGTTTCTCATAGTTTTAGCCTAAATCGACTTTTCATTTCGGGTTTGTAAGTCTATTCTATATTTCTATTGACAAAAGTGTTTGGAAGTGCAGAAGAATGAATGGAATCTGTCACGACAATGGAAAAGGAAATCAACAATCGAAACGAAGGTCGGCATAATTATTATACTTCAATCAGGTCCGTGTTAAATCCTTAAGTACCTAAAAATGATTTTTTTTCGATCGTTCGAAATTTTCTTTTAAAAATGATTATCAGCCCCCTTATTACAAGTACTTGATGAAAATAGTTTTATATTTCCATTGAAATGAATTCGTCTAAATGGTAAATTTTTTTACCTAAAATAGCTGAAAATATATTAAGACATAAGCTCATAAAAAATATGAATCGCAAAACCTTTTTCAATAAAAAAACTACACCTTTGCTATAATTTTAAAAAATTTCCCTGATCAAAAGAAATTTTTTCGATTTTGCAAAATATCTGTTTTATATTAATATCCTATGACTATTTCGAAAAAGGGAGCAAGTACTCAATTTTACCTATGTACAAAGTTTATTTTATTTTCCATAACAGAATATTTAGTTAGCAGTTCAAAAAGTAACATGACTTTCTAATAACTTTCGATGAATTAAAAAGCTTTTTGAACTAAGGGGAAAAGAACTTTTTACTCGATTCCAGGGTATTGTATTCTCGATACAATAAAATCTATGTACACAATTTACAATAACGGTTTAGTAGACTCTCGATTGCATAATAGCTTTCTGCAACAGAGAGGAGAAGGTCGAATTGACCTCTTGGCACAAAATCTCAGCGGATTTGTCTCCCAAAGCTGCTTGAGCAGAACTAACTCTCCCCAACTGAAGAAGCAAACCCGTCGTATCTTCTGCCAAGGGGGGAAACGCTAAACATATCCTTGTCAATGCTGATAAAACCGGCATGAAGAGAACCAGTCTGTCTTTGGCCGGTAAAACTCCCAATAAAGTTACCAGGGTATTGATAGCCAATCTCGAAACACTCAGGGCTTTCGGAAGTGCATATTGAACTGCCAAGTGTGATGCCAAATCGACAGCAAACACTTGTTTCTCCGGTTCTGGTTGAGATAGTAATTCAGGAATCCAATCGAGGCAAATGTGCATTGATGGAATCCCCGAAACTGTGATTGGCAGAAGTTCTCTCGGATATCCCTAAATTAGAAAAATAATTCTTTCTTAAATTCTATTACTTCGTAGGTTCAGGTCACAGTATTTACCCTATTGTCCTTTTTTGAAACACTAACCTGGAAGTGTACCAGTTTCGCTAAAGAGGGATCAGCGATAAAAATCTGATGCAAATAAGAACAAACGACGCTTCTTATTTCTCTCAGAGACCACATTTGTCCTGGAATTGTTTGATCCTCTTCTGTTTCCAAACAAGCCTCCAAAAGTATTTGAACAGCTGCGCTTTCCTGACCAGCTACTAAAGCAGTTCTGAGATCTTCTCTTTCGGCTTCGCTTGTTAACTGTCCTGTTTTTTCTGTGAGGGGTCTGTCTTGCATATGTCTCGAAAGTTGAGACCTTGAAGCTGCCAAGGTCGCTTGTAGGATTCTAGAAATTCATTAAAATATTTTCATTTTCAAATATTTCAACATTTTCAATAGAAGAAAAGGTTACACTTGTTTCTTAAGTTCTCTGGTTTCTAAAAACTCACCGAAGAATTACAGACAAAACTGGTGCACAACGAAAAACTCTGGTATCGCATCTTAAAACTTGTAGTGGATCCAAGACGATGTTCTCTTGAGTTAAAAACACGTTTTTCACTGTTGAGTTTTCTATCAATAATGCATTTATCGACAAGACCCATAAACATCTTGGCAAAACAGTATTCAGCCTGAGCCATACTTGTTTGTACAATTCTAAAAAAGAATTAACAAAGGTTAGCGTTAAAACTGTGGATACAAATAAATTGCGTGCAAAAAGGAAAAAGATTCTGAAATCTAGTTACCTTGAATATACCTAGGAACTTTTTCATCCAGGATTGTCTTGAAATAATGAATAATAATAGCAGCATGGGGCCAAATATCCGAAGGTTTTATCGACAAAAGGTGTCTCAATAATCTCCCGGTTCTAGAAGGACAAGTCCTTATGTGTCCAAAGGCTTCGATGATAGAAGCGTCATTAATTGCGACTTTCTCCTGATTCGCTGTCACCGAGTCGATATTAATCATTTCATCATCCAGCCAATCATCCACCAAAGACAAATGCGGAAAATGTGTCGCTAGCAGCCTCAAAAGGGGAGAAAACAAACCAGCATAACTTATCTGGTCCCTCTGCACTTGTTGCAAAAGATACTTTATTGGCAGCTCAGAAAGAAAATCCGTTGAGTAGGACTTGACTTTCTTCCCCTGGGAAATAAATTGATGCATATTCGAGAGCCTCACGTCCTCATAGAGCAGTAAATAGTACAAAAATAGCAGCTGTGACGTTAAAGAAGGCTTTGACATGTCCACATCCATGTAATCAGTTTCCATTTCCACAATGCTCATCGCGCTTTTCTTAGAATCGAAATTCGCTCCAAAAACGCTATTTTGGAAAACTTTCCTGATCTCGTCTTCTGTAATCGGTTTATTCGTATGTTCCGAGGTTTTATTATTTGTTACCAGAATCGAATTAACATAAACTTCCACGAGAGCAGGCAAGACTGGATGCAAAGGCGGAACACTGTCGCAGATTTGTCTATAAATCCAATTTTTAATTGGCACCCTGTGTTTAGCAAAAGCTCTCGACTTTAACAACTGATGAATACAGTGAACAGGAAGAAATCCAGGAATATTAGCATTAAGATTCGCAGTCACAGGAACTTTAACAGCATGAGCAGTAACGACTTGTTCAGTGAAGATTTCCTGCATGAAAATCTGCTTCATCCTCGTAAGATTATTCGGCCTAATCGGAATCTTCATTCCAAGTGTTGCACAGACGAGTTCGCAAATCGCTGAGAGCTGATTGCTGTGGAAATGAATGGCCATCAGCAGAAGCATTTCTCCAAAGCTAGCAGAGACTCCACTCGCACTTTCGAAATAAGCTTCCTCTCGAACCAACCACTGGACCCATTCAATGCTCTTTTTTTCTAAGTTGGTATGACCAATTAGCGAAGGGCAGGCAATAAGCATACAGAGTCCCAAAGAAACGAACCTTACTCCAGCTGGAGAAGGTGGAGGGTGTGAAGTTAGTAATTTAACAATCATAGTGATCTCGTCATCTTGGAATTTGATTCCTCCAATTCCTCTCAGGGCGCAGTAGAGTCTTAAAAGTGCGCTTGCTTGTACCACGTGAGATTCAGCTAACTGATAGTCTGAACTGTGTGAAACGATATTCTGTAGTCTTCTCAACAATTCCTCTCTTAAAGATTGCAAAGCTGTGTGGGATTCCCATTTTCTTTTCTGGCCATTCCGAATAAACATGGCGATCCAGTTTCTGACTTGCTGATCATTCCCGAGAAGTAAACCGGAAACAAAGGCAACCATGTCGCTTTGGAATGGAGAACTGCTTAAGGATTCGTTTTCGAGACTCAGAGTGATTGCGAGAGCTGGCATTCTGCAAAGCTCAACACATTTTGCTCGAACGGCGAGAGCTTGACTTGGATTCATTCTGCAGAGCATCGTCAGGGCTTGAGTTCTGATGCTTCCTAGATTGGATTCTTCTTGTCGTTCACCGTTGACAATTAGGTGGGTGCAGACCTCGGTGAAACTGTCAGGACTGTTGGCTACAACCCAGCAGATTATTTCAGGACCATGTTTTACATGGAGGAGAGTCTCGCAAATGTCGGGGATGGAAAGAAGGTCTGGGAGTTCGGCGAGAGCGATACAGATCACGTAGCTAATTTCTTCCATGTAGACAGCGTTGTCGAATAGGTCGGATTGTTTTATTTGAAAGTCCTGGCTCTTTTGTTGCTCGCGGATTTGGGAGGAGATGAAAAGAATTTCACTGAGAACGAGACGAATGCGACGAGATGCTTCGCTTCTTTCGAATTCTAGAGCAAGGCCACTTTGGAGAGATTGAGCGAGGATACTGTCGCTTTGGGTGTTTCCCAGTTTTTGCCTTTAGAAAGAAAGAAGATTTTTTTATTTTAAATCACTTTTAATTATTTCGAGAATATTATAGGGAAATGTTAATAAAATGTTGTTAATTGTTTTATGTTAATAAAATTATAACAAAAATCATTTTAATAATTGGCGAATATAAAATTTATTAAATTTATCTGCAGAAGAGAACCGAATTTATTTACATTAAAAACAAAATTACATTTGCAAATACTTTTTGACTACATATATTTCAAATGGATAACTTTTTGTATTCGCAATTAAAAATTTAGGGAATTATTTTTATTACTCTTTCTTTTTATAGAATGTTACCTTTGCAAAAGAAAAGAAACAATTTATGTAATACTGTTGATTTAGGAAATAAGAAACAATCAGAAAATTCGAATGTCGATTTTAAAAAATCTAATTATTGAACTTAAGATCTCAATTTTCAAAATAATTCGCAACTATAATATGTGGTTTAAAGTAAATAACTAAACAGTGATACAGGTACTCAAATTTATAAACTGACGGATTTTTTAGAAGAAAATAAAGAGCAGAAGTAGCGAAAAGTAAATACTCCATTTGAAAATGAACAATACCTTAATTGTTGTTCTTTCCGAACATCGAGTTCCAAACCGTGAAAATCAATCGAAAGCAGACCAACAATAGAATTGACTGATTCGATTGCAGAGAGGATTGTAAGAATTTCTTTTCTTGCTTCGACACATTCTTGTGTTATATCAAGAGGTGAAATAAGACTCATTCTAACCAAACACGGTAAAATCGGCCTTACTTGCTTTTCTGTGCACATCGCTAATTCTTTCGTATTTACATTTTGTATCGCAGAAAAAACACGCGGCAATACTGGTGCCGGAGACGTCATTTTTAATCCTTTTCTAAAAAACTAAATAATTAATTTTCTTATTTTAATAACAGAATAACACATCTCTTCTCGACCGCTAAAACGAAGTTGACGTTTTCCACCATGGTCGCAGCCATATTGAATTTTACGCTCCAGGAGGTGCTGCCTCCGGTGGGAAAACATTGAAATAATTTGAATTTTTGAATGTTGGTATAAAAATGGGACTGTTTTTTTAATTTGCAAAAAGTGTTGTAAATTCTGTTGCGACTTAGAAGAAACTAAAAAAATATGATCCAAGTATTTAGAATACTATAATAGAATTTAATAAAGAATTATTCAATATTTCATGTAATGTAGCTAACTACAATCCGTAGTACACTAAAGTATGAAAAAAAGATCTTGAAAAGGGTTTAAAAATTTACATTTTTAATAAAAGTCAAATTGGGTAACTAATTTCATAGAATTATTTTTAGTTTTTCTGAAATAAAAAATGGATAATAATAAATAACAATAAATGGATAATAACAGATGGAATACATTATAATAAAAAATAATATTAAATGGATAGTAACAGATGGAACACATTATACTAAAAAATAAAAAGAAGTTTAAAAAATGCAGTTTTTGAAAATAAAAATATGATCGTAGAATTAGACATAACTCTAAATTGAAACGAAGCATATTTTGTATATTGATATTTTTTAGGTTTATTTTATTGTACCTATGGAACAATATTAAAAAATAGAAAGAAGTTTAAAAAATGCAGTTTTTTAAAATAAAAATATGATCGTAGAATTAGACATAACTCTAAATTGAAACGCAGCATATTTTTTAGGTTTATTTTATTGTACATTGAATATATTTATTCATAAGAAACTCAGTTTTGTATACATATGTATATGTATGTATATTATATACGAAGCATATATCTTACATTATCTATTTTATAATTAACATTTGGTGTATTATGAACACATGATTCATAATTTTTCAAAAAATCTGAATTTACAATATTCGAAAGGTATTTTATTTAATTATCTGTGTTTTCCAATTGATTGAAAAATAATGACTATTATATGTTTAATTACAAATTTTTATATGTAAGATTTAAAAATTTAAGAATTTCGCAAGCGAAGAGAAGTTAAATAAATAAGTATAAAAATTTATTTACTTTTTAAGAGTATTTAATACATAATGATGTCACGAATTACCGATCGATTTTTTATTTTGTATTCAGCGGGTTTATTAAGAGGGAAAGGCAAATATAGTTTTGAAATTTGAGGAAATAATAAGGAATATATAAAAAAATCGATGTCTAGTGCGTTTCAATTTTTATTTGGAAAAAAAATTATTTTTGAAAAATGTTTTTTTTTAAATAAAAACTAAAACGCACCAGGCATCGCTGCCTAAATATATTCTTGATTATTTTCCAAAATGTCAGCATTATATTTGCATTTCTCTTTTAATAAACCCGCTGAGTGTAAATAAAAAATCGGTCGGTAATTCATGACATCATTATGTATCGCATACCCTTAATGCTAATTTTTATTAATATCTATTTAACTTTCGAAGAGGATATATGTAAGCATTTAATTTATTTACATGGACGAACAGTTTTTCAGCAAAGCGTATAGATTTTTAGAGAGAATTTGAAGAGATAGATTTTTAATAGATCAATATATTTTGAAACGCAGCAAAAAATATTGATGGACGAATATAATTGTCCATAAAATATATTTACAATAGGCATTAAATTGAAGACTAATATTATTTGATAAATATGATTTTATATTAACAACATCTATTTCTTAACTGATTAATTATGAAATATATTTATTGAGAGTGAAATACAATCTCAAGTTTGTAATTAATATAATTTTTTTAGGAAGCATGTTTTTGCCACAATAAAAATATATAATAATAATAATAATGAAATATATTCTCTATTCAATTAAAATTGTAAAATAAACTTTGAAAAATATATAATTTTACTAATATTAACTCCTAATAGTTTCTTAACTACTTTTCTAACAATTGTTCTACAAGTTTCAATTTCTCAAGACTGCAAACTATTTATTATTTAAAAAATAATTTAATTATTGAAAAAATAGAATCATTGAAAATTTTGTATATTATAATTGGAAGACTACTTTAATGATTAAATATTGTACAATCTTCAAGCACGATTATTTTTTCATTTGCAACTTCTATTACTTATCTACCAGTATGATTTATCATCAATTCTCAATAAAATTATATAATTAAAAGATCAGCTACTTTGAAATATAGGACAGCTCTAATTAACAGATCACAATTATCTCTTGTGATTCCTCTAATATTATTGACTCATTCAATTCAATATTACATTGACTCTCTTGATATTTAATAATGTAAACAAAGCTTGTGTACAACAATTTCTTACGAAAATATGATACTAAAAACAAGTAAAACCAACTATCTTAACTAATATTAATTAAGAAATTAATATACATGCTTTATATTTTTCTGTACAAAAGTCGGCAATATTTAATTGAGACAGCAAACCACTATTTTATATTAGGCAGTTTTTGGTAATACCCGATAATATCAGAACTGTTCTTTAATTTTTGAAACGTGATATTTTTTTATTTAATACATTTTATTATAATATTTTTAATGCAACATTGTTTAATGCATTATTATTTTATTATTTTTTAATGTAAATATTTTCTGCATACTTCGTCATATTTTCAGGAATCAGATATGTTGGAAGGAAATCTTTAAGAAGTAACTTGAAATTGTTCTTTCTTCATTCGTTGTATGAGAATTTGAATTCAATTAAAAATTAGCACCTAGAGCTTTTTTATGGAAATTCGTTTAAAAGATCTATAGTGCAAACTAATTCATTTTTTAATGAGTAGAAACTTTAAATTATTTTTGAATAATTTTTACAAATTATATTATCCTAAGATGATGAATTGTAATTTTATAATGGGTACACTTTCTTCGATAATTTAATTAACACTTGTAGGTAAAATACTACAAGTTCTTTCAATCTCAACTTTCGCAAAAAATGGTAGCAAAAATAATTGTTATTAATTTTGAAACGGTGCAACAATCACTAAGAATTTTTTAATATATATTTGCTCTAAACTCAGCAAGACTTTCACTAAGACTAGCGTTGAATAAAATCATTATTTTTGTAAAATTTTTCAAATATTGATCACTCAATAATTATTGTTCTCCAGTTCATATAAATTGTCTTTGCAATTTTATAAGTAATAAAATACAATAGCTATAGCTTGAATCTCTTATTTAAATGGGATTAAATTTTTCTTGAGGCTTTTTAAATACGAAAATATCCGTTTAAAATATGAAAGAGATTCTCAGGCAACAATTTATATTTTTATAACGATGAACAATTAATCTAAGCGATTTCAAAAATTTAGAAAAAGTGCTATTAAATTTAACAAATTCAGCTCTAATACCTGAAACAACGATAAATGTTCAGAAATAATTTATTCCTGTAATAATACTCTTTAACTGTAATAATTATGATTTTGTATAGTTTTAATAATTATTCTTAACAAGCAATTCAGAAGATTTGTATAATTTTTAAGTCAATTCCTGATAATTAAAATTGGCCAAATGTTAACAAAAAATTAAATTCGGTGGATTGAATTTTAGCAATGATTAATTTTATTTGAAAATAAAAAGGTCTAATTATTGTAATTTTTTGAAAAAATTTAATCCACCCTGTTAATTTTCAATTCAATTATTTAAATTTACTTTAAAAATTTTTTCATTTGTTTCGTCTGATGTTGCATACTGAATTGGGCATTTTCTGCTTTGTTAATGAGAGAATCCAATTTATCAATTTGTGATCCAATTTTCTGATTATGATCGATTTTTTTCTGTAAAAGATAACTTGATTTTACACCATCCTCTGGAATCTGAGAATCCTCTAGATCCTCACTTTGCCCCATCGTTTCAATTTCTTCTTTTTTCTCTTCTGCTCCCTTCTCTTCTGGGCTGTTCAACTCTTTGAATTTACGAGCCTTATGTTCAGGTGTGCCTGGATGTGATTTTGCTCGAACTTTTAACAAAGTGCCCAAACTTCCACACACTGTCTGTAATCCGAAATTTATGTTCAAATCTTATCCTTTCTTCATGATTCGAGGAGACATGAATTTTTTGTGACAGGATTAAATATTATATGCATTAAAGAAAAAAATGTAAAATACTTTTCTGACACTTTATTGACTTTAATATTTGTCAAAAAAATTTATAGATAATATTTTATGATTAAAATTGCTGTTGGAATTTGTTTTTATCACATAAAATTATTATTCCATCCAACATTTTTTGGTATGCCTAAAGTTCTAAACGATCAAATGAACGAAATTTTTATTCAGTTTTCTTTTAAACACAAATGTATTTTAAAATATTGGTTTCTTAATAATAAAAAAACTAAAGTATATAAAAATTCATGACGCTTCTTTTTATTTTCAGTTGGAAAAATATTTTAAAATAAATTTGATTTAGACAGATTTCATTCATTTGAACGTTCAAAACTTCAGACACATATTTTTTGGATAATTTGGATTCTTTTTTTTCAATTCTCTATTTTGTTGTGCTTTTCATGTCTTGTTCTGAAAATTACCTTGAACCTGTTGAGTTTTTTCTGAGTTGCACAAAGTATACTATTTAATTCGTCCAAACCACCACCAACTCGTTTCACGCTTTCATCCGTTTGATCTAAATCCTAGTTAGGAAAACATCAAAAGTATGAAAAGTAATTACTTTTTAAAATTGCAATCGAGTTAAATGTTAAAAATGTTTTTTGTAAATTAAATTTGTATCTCGAAACAGTTAAATATTTTAAATAAACCTATTGATTTTATGTGAAATCTAAAATTGCATTCAAGATGAAGATGACATCCTCTAAAAATAAAAATTGCATCTTTATGTAATTAGCCCTACAGTTTTTTATTTGATATCTCCAAAAATTATTATCTTTCCTGATTATAGAAAATTTTTAATTATTAAAAATATTATACCTGAGCTCTAGCATTATCTAAATCTTCTTCTTCGATTTCTTTTTTTTGAGCTTCTTCACTTTTAGCCCATTCCTCCTCACTAGGTGGTGATAATCCAAGCAGTTCTGCCCTCTGACAAGCATATTTATAATCCTCAGACATATTGCTTATCTCTTTTTAGGCACAAATTTCTCACAGAATTTTAATTTTCCTAAATCACTAATGAACTCGAGTTTTCACTTGAATTATTTTATTTTAACCTCCCTTCATCAATTTCTTTGAACCATGCGTTGGCGATACTACCCTACAATTTAGAAGGAATCCATATTGAAGCTGCTTTTGCGCAAGCTCGACTTAAAGAGAAAACATGCTTACGTTTAAATTCAATAGCAGTGATAATCTCCTTAATCGAGCTGATATAGTGAAATTTATAGGATTTCAGACATCAGTGAAATCCAATGAGAAATATTTAAAAAGTTTCAGTTTATGTTAAATAAATGTAAAAGTTAAAATTACGTTGAAATTTAAGTTTGGAGTTTGTTGAAATTAAGCTTTTATTTGATTCGAAACCTTCGATTGAAATTAAGCTTAATTTTAATTCGAAATCTTCAATTGAAATTAAGCTTGATTTTAATTGGAGACCTTAAATTCAATTGAATTTAAAATTTAAAATTAATTAGAAGTTCAGGATTGGAAACTTAATTTAAAATATTTTCTCTCGTGCTTTAGAGAAATTCAATATTGAAAGCTATTCTAAGTACATTTCCAAGAAAAATTATGATGGTTTAATTAAGTGTATTTTACATCAAAGTCTCCATCGGTTTTAGAAGTCAGGACATTTTTTTTAAGTCAATAAATTTATTTAAAATTTTGGAAATTTGGGATATTTCCGAGAGCCGTTCTCTTGAAATCTGGTGTACATGCCTTTATGAAATCTTTGAAATCTCATGAAGTCTCTTGAAATTTTTGAAATCTTCTGGAATCTCCTGAAATCTCTTAAAATTCTTAAAATATTTTGAAATTTTTGTGAAATCTGAAATCTTTGGGAAATCTTTTGAAATTTCTGTGAAATATTTGAAATCTTTTGAAATTTGTTTTACACTCAAAAATCGAGAGGTCAACTCCTCGGATATTTCGAGATAATTTTCCCTTAAAGAGATAAACCCCCTAAAATTTTTTCCATTTTCACTTCCCCATGGAAGAGGTAGGAAAATGGTAGAAAATTAAAATCATTTTATGCTAATTTTCATTAGTACAATGATATCCAGTATTTTCTTTGTCTTTTCCGTTATATATAATTTCCATTAATTTCGAAATGAAATTTAATCCCAAACGATTTCCGCTGGCAAGGCAATAAGGATGATCATACGCATTGATTCCAAAATGGATCACTTTAATGGTCCCATAAATCACAATCTGGCTATTATTCGGGAATTGGAGAAACATTGAATCGTCTAGAGTCATTCATTATTAATTTCAAATCTCATCGATCGTTGTTTCACCTATGGATTTGATTCTACAGACGAATGGATCCGTGCACTTTTAACGATACCAATATAAGATTATAAGATCTGGTACTGATCGTTCAGTTTTCATTGCTCGCCAGAGCAGTCGTCGTATAACTTTCAAGGAACATATTGTGTTCAAGAAACATAGATTGTACTCGAAAATGTGGAATGGGAAAAATTTTCCCATTACTGATGTATTTTTTTCACTAATTATTGTGCTTCTTATCAATGACATCACGGTAAGTAAATATCTATTAAGATTAAATAAATAGAACGTAAACTTATAACTGTTAACTATTTTCTTAATATGTTCTGTTTATTTTTATCTGTAATACATTTTCTTTAGAGTAATCATCTTAAATAATAACATGCAATTGTTGTTACTGTATTTTATTACGTTCCTGTTTTTTGGAGTTTTTTAAAAACTCCGTTTAAAGTATATTTTAAATATAAGTTATTTTTCATTATTTTCGTGAATTTAATATATGTGCGCTGCTCTGTTCCTTAATATTTCTATTTAAATTATTAGTTTGCCAATTTTGATGCTTCATATATTATAGTAGATGTGATTGCATTGACAATGACTTTTATTCCGAATCCGCTATCAATTCTTTCCCGAAGCGTGGCGAAATTTTAATTTTACTGTGCAATAAACTTGATCGTTTTTTTAGAGAGCTATGCGTACCCAAGTATAATATATCGATAATAAGAAACCTGCAATTTTATGCGTGGATACCATTCTACTAAATCCATAGATGAACACCAAGAGAGTCAATAAATTATTCTAAAAATATAATCGTACTGAAATTGATATTCCTAAAATATTTCTAAAATATAGATAATTTTGAAATATGCTAAAATATAGATAATTTTGAAATGTGCTAAAATATAGATAATTTTGAAATATGCTAAAATATAGATAATTTTGGAATATGCTAAAATATAGATAATTTTGAAATACGCTAAAATATAGATAATTTTGAAATACGCTAAAATATAGATAATTTTTAAATACGCTAAAATATTTAAGAAAATATTTATCCTTATTTCAGGCCATAAACTATTCAAACAGACAAGATGAAATTCCAAAAAATGTAACACAAGCAGATGCACGAACAACACGTCAGATTTTGGAATTGACTACGAAAATAAAAAAACTTAAGAAAAAGTACTCCTTGCAAGAAGGAACAGAACATTTGTTACAGTTTGGAGCTCTTCTTAGAACTCAAATTTTGGACACCTTTGGCTTCTTAGTTTACGATCGTTACGATGATTTCTCTATCACTCAAATGGAAGCTCTTTACAGAATTTATCATGAGACCCTAGAAAGAAAATACAACATTTTTGACATTGTTCCCAACATTTTAAAAACTGCTGATATCAAACCCTCAAAGGTTTGTCGATACATAAACGAAAATATCCACACTTGTTTAAAAGAGAGCTCACAATTATGTATGAACATCAGAAAGCACAATCAGCGTCGTTTAATAAATCTCAATTACACTCCTCAAATTTATCAGCTAGCAAAGATCCAGCAACATTTTCCTGATGGTTTTTCTTTAAAAATTATCTTGCACCACTTGCAGAATAATTCCTTAAAATTTACACCATCTTTACTATCTGGACTTTTGCACAATGT
This sequence comes from Euceroptres primus, assembly GCA_037177015.1. Taxonomy (NCBI): domain Eukaryota; kingdom Metazoa; phylum Arthropoda; class Insecta; order Hymenoptera; family Figitidae; genus Euceroptres; species Euceroptres primus. The sequence goes on along the minus strand of JBAGKK010000596.1, from coordinate 150,047 downwards.
TCAGTATGATAGTTTCGATGATGAGGTGAGAACTGCAGAAAGAGAGTTGATTAGGTACCTTATAAGAACCTCTAGAATCTCTAAACACTCGATACTGATGACCAGTGAAGAAATACAAAATCAAAGAACTGTAAGTGGACTGTTGAAGACTTATCTCAAAAATGCATTAACTGAATTCAAAAGTCCTGCCAATTTCCATGCAGAAATTTTAGCAGAACATGTAGTTCGAGAAGTGGAAGCGATCAGCGAAAATATAGAATTACTTGGAATTGCTTATGAGAACAATACCATCAATCTAAAGTATCTTTTCGATTTGATTCTGCCTGCAGATGTCATAGACAAGGACCTCATTGAAGCAAAAGAATATCTGTTACGAAAAACACATGAACTTCAAGTTGTCTCGAAATATTTAAGGATTGAGAAGTATCAGCAAGCTGGGCCTGATCAACTGTTAATGGAAATTCTGGGACAGATGAGGGATATTCATTTTGCTGTGGATATTGTCAGTGCTCTGCACACACATGCAAAATTTTGGCACAGAAGTCGTACAATTGTGGATACTAATGAATTGCTTGAGCTTTTTTCTTCTTACGAAAATTTAAGGAAAGTGGAAGAGTACAAGGGTATGATGAAGGTCATTGACCAGATCAAAAATCGTCTGTCGGAATCAAAAAATGTTTCGATTGAAATTTCTTGTTCTAATCCAAGAGCCTGTCTTCAGATTGGATTACAGGTTGTGTTGAAGTGCATATATGTTGATGAGGGTACGAAAAATCTGATTAAAAAGTTCTTTGATAAAGTTACATCTAAAGGTTCTCCTACCAAGGAAGAATGTCCTTCAATGAAAACAACTACAACAGAATCTGAAGAATTCTCAGGTAATAATGTCCTACTTCAATTAATTAATTCATTAAGGAAATGTTATTCAGTTTTCCCCATTCTTGACATACATACTGTTTCTAAAACATCATTTACGATATGCAGTATGGAAATACTTTTCCTTGTTATGCATCAGCTTGTCAATGTTTTTGTCTCTTGATTTGCAAAAAATTTCCTCTGTCTTTTCCTTCTGCCATTTATTTTTTACTCTCCAAGTTCATCTACTTTTTGTCCATGCAGATTTATGTTATACCTTGAAGATCATTGAATTTAAAACTTTTTTCTGTTGATATTTTTAGATACAACCGAAGAACCAAAAACAGAATTTTCTACAACCACAAAAGACGTTTCGTCTGAAGATGAAGAAAGTAAAACGCTAGCTTTTTTTGATAACTCGGAACCATCTCCTGAAACATCAGTTCCTTTAACTACTAAGGCTCTTGAAGAAGTCAGCACAACTGAAATATCAGCGGAAGCAATGGAAATTGAAACTGAAGTTCCTATAGAGTTAAGTATTGAAACAACCTCAACAAGAAAACCAAAAACTGAAAAGATCTCTACAACGACTGAAGAATTCACAACAACTGAAAAGATCTCTACAACGACCGACGAAGTCACAGCAACTGAAAAAGTCACAACAAATGAAGAAGTCACAATAACTGAAGCAGTCACAACAAATGAAGAAATCACTATAACTGAAAAAACTACTAAATCACCTGAAGAAGTTACTACAAAAACTGAGAAAGTCAAACTGAAGAAATCTGAAGAAATCCCGACAACAACTGAAAAAGTTACAAAGACAACTGAAGAAGTTACCACAGCAACTGAAGCCCCTACAACTACTGAAGAAATCTCTCCAACAACTGAAGAAATCTCTAAAACAACTAAAAAAATCCCTACAACAATTGAAAAAGTTACCACCACAACTGAATTTACAACTATTAAGAACACAGAAAAAAATCCAACGACTACTGACTCATCAACATCAGAATGTAGCAGCTCTGAAGAATGTTCCAGTGAATGTATTGGTGAAAATTGTTCCAGTTCCAAAGAAGATTGTTCTACTGATGATTGTAAGACTGAAAACCCCTGCAAAGGGGATGAATGCAAAACAGAGAATTGCTCTGGTCAAAATTGTACAACTACAGAATGTGAAGGTTCCAATTGTCCTTCAATTGAGTGTAAAGGCAAGGATTGTTCAACGCCTAAGGAAAATACTACATGTGATGGTGAAAATTGCTCTCAGGAGAAAGAAGAAACATCCCCTTGTAAAGGAAAAGATTGTCACAATGAGGAAGAAACTGATTGTAAAGGATCTGATTGTCCAAAAGAAGGAAAGGATGACTGCAAGGATTCCAACTGTCTTGATAATGAAAAAGAAACAGATTGCAAGGGATCTGGCTGTCCAGATAAAGAAACAGAACCACCTTGTCGAGGAACAGAGTGTCCAGGATCAGATTGTAAGGGAAAAAACTGCCCTCCAGATTCGAGGGAAAAATGTTCAGGAAACAATTGTCCAGAAAGTCCTACAAATAAGACAACTTTCTTGTGTAACAACAAAGATCCCCATCGACAGAGAAAAAAGGAACGTCTGCAGAAAATGCATCAGCTTGATGTCTTCTTTTTAACAACATCCAAATATAAAGACATTGATTCTGAAGATACTACTCTAAATGACGATTACAGTTCCATTGATGAAGCTAAAGCTACATGGGTAGATGAAGAACAAACTGCGAAAGGACCACAAACAGAAAAACATCCTCTTGTCTCTAAAAACAATAGAAAAACGAAAATAAAAGTTCTTAGGGGTGACAAAAAAAAGCATACAAGACGTCATGATATGGAGAAAGGGAATGAAAAAGTAAAAAAAGTAAAAACTGATTTGGAGAAAATGAAATTAAAATTAAATGAAGATTATAGTTCTATTGATGGAGCTAAAGCTACAGGGGTGAATGAAAATCAACCTGAGAAAGAACCACAAAAACATCTTCTTTTAACTAAAGTTAAAAGAAAATCAAAAATGCAAACGGATAAACAAAAAGATAAAAAGATTATGAAGAAACAAAGTAAACATAGTCATTTCACGGAACGGAATTCTGAATTAGATCTGGATAAGAGTCCTGAAAAAGTTTATTCGGATAATTTTGATATTGGAAAGAAAGAAAAGAGAATTAAAGAAAAGAAGAATTCAAAGAAAAAGTCCAAAGATCAAGAGATAAGGGTTACTGAATCGAATCAAGAACAAAATACAGAGGTTAATGAATTAAATCATGATAAAAATAAAGGTGTTACTAAACCAAACCCGCTTGATAAGATTTTAGATCCTTTTTCTAATAATTCAAATAAGGGAAAGAAAAAGAATTCCCTTGATCAAAAGGAAAGAAAGACAAGTAGGAAAAATTTTAATTTAAATTTAAATCCAGAAAAAGAGAAGGAGACAAATCAAATGGAAAAAATTAAAGAGAATAAATTAGCGAAGATTAGACTTGAGGAAAATGAAGATTGGTTAAATTCCAAATCTAAAAAAGAAGACGTATTGATAAATGAAGATTTAGGGAAAGAGGAAGAAGAATTGAAAAATAAAGATTTATCGAAGAATGAAGATGAATTTAAGAATTACGATTTATCAAAAAATGCAGATTCATTGAAAAATGATGATTTATCGAAAAGTGAAGATTTATTGAGAACTCCTTATGAGTATAATCAAGCTAAAAATTCATACAGGAGATCAAATTATCCCATAGATTCAGAAGATGTTCCCTTTGTTTATCAAACTCCGAAGCCAGAGTTGAAAACTGTAGAACGTTCATATTTTGAAGATTTATTGAATAAATATGATAATGAGCGACCTGAAAATCGAATGTTTGCAGAGCCTACTTATAATGAGGGGTCAGATGAAATTGAGAGAAAAGGGGAAATTTTTAATCCAAGGAGGCAAAAATCAAACTCCCCAGAAGATTTTCCTGATAATGAGGAAAAATATTATGATGAAACTGATTTGCTTAAATCGAGAAAAAAATGGTCACCTTGGTATCAATAAGATTGCTATGTAATTAGATTAGGGAATATTATTTTATAATTAATAATTATGATCACAAAATATTCAAATTTAAATATTCAGAAACTAGAAATAACAAAAATATTTATAGATTTGCTTTTTAATGAATAACAAAATGTGATTGTAATTGTATATTACAATCACATTTAGTTATTCATTAAAAAGCAAATTTATCTAGCAAATAAAAATATCTTAGAGATATATATTTTTGTACATACTTTTATGTAATAGTTCATTTTTATGTTCTTATTGTTAAAAGCATTTACGAAACAATATACTTGTTTCTGATCTAATATATAGTGTAAACAATTTCAAATATCGAACAATAAACATGAATCCTAATCTTATTTAGGGACTTAAATTTTATTTGTATAGAAAACATTATTTGATATAAATATGTTTACTCAAGTACATACGTATAAATAGTAATTAATTTGTTAACCGAGAACATAGATTTTTTTCTAGCCTTGCAAATATTGTAAATATATGGGTATTATTTTCTTCTTTTGGTTAAAATTACGTTGCTTTATCAGTAGTCGCAATATATAGTAATAAAAATATCAATCTAGTGTGACATAGTCACTCGATGTGTGTTCTATTAAACATTAAACGAAACTCGACACAAAAGTAATTAAAACTGAGTTTACTTTACTCAGGGAATTGAAACAGTGTAGGACAATCAAGAAATTAAATTTCAAATCTCAGATGATTTTACGGCCGCAACGAATGACCTTTATTTCAGGCTTCGTTTCACTTTCCATTGATCATCAAACATATTCATTCGTCTTAAATTTTTTTAATTCCTTTTTGCAAAAAAAATATGTTCCTGAAGTCTCAAAAATAAACAATAGCTTAAAAAGAAAAGAACTGATTTTATATACATATAAGAAATGATCATGATTAAAGAGAACGAATGACTATCAGTGGATATTTCAAGTCACAGTAAATCAGGAAATATCAAAATGATCCAAAAAATGGATCAATTTGATCTGTAACACTTTTATCAAAAAATAAAGAATATTTTCTTATGTATTTTGAATTGTTTTGGATTGTTAAAAAAATTGATCTTCAGCGGTTTGATATTCTGAATTTGCTTTTTATTTGAGATATTTTATTTAAATTTAAATTGAAAATATTAGATATTTGCAAAAACCAAGAAATATTGCCACAAAATATAAAGATGTAAGAATAAAAGTAAAGAAATCATTAGGAAATAAAAATCAATAGAAAAAGATGTTGAAAGTTAATTTTTCTGTAGTTTTTTGAGAAACAAAAATTTAAAAAAAGAGATTTTCAATTTCTAACTATTGTTTGGAATTTTTAGATCATTCTTGCATGTCCATGACTCAAGTTCTAAGGCCACGGATGGTCGAATGTACAGACGTCAATAGAATTCAATTTATACACTTTTAAAGCGTAAATCGTAAAACACCCAGCGGGTACAAATCGTATAATGACGATGAACTTTACCTCTCCTCGGATGTACTAGAATCCGTGCAGATAATCGTGACTTATTACCTGCAACAGATCGATAATTGCGGTTCACCCGCATAATTTGTACGCAAATCTTCATTCCTTTTATTCAATACGCGTTGGCCCGCGTTTTCTACTTTGTTTTCCTTTCAAGTTTTACGTCAATTTATTCACTTAAACGGCCCTTGCACCTGCCACAGGGGCGTAGTAAAATAGTATCAAATCGCAAAATATATTTTCTAAAATATTGCATTCTCTCAACTTTACCCTTCCTGAAAAAAGTTGATCTAAATTTTTTTTTATCATTCTTCACATATACTTATGAGTGAATTTTAGGGCTATCCAGAAAAAATTGTTCTTGCATTTCAAGTGGAATTAATGAAATGTTCCTCATTGGGTTGAAATATGATACAAGAACTATGAAAATCGAATAAAATTTAGAAAATTATAAATTGGTAATAAATAATAAATATTGTTTTATTTGATGGAATAATAATGGGGCGACTGAAAAATCCCGACGAAGAAAATTTCCGACTCTGCAAAAATCCCGAAAAAATTGCCGAAAAATAAAATTCCCGAGATTGTAAAATCGCCGACAATAATTGGACTGAAGTACGTAACGTTAATAATAACGAGATGTAATATAATTGTAATAAAGTAATTGTAATAAATGTAATAATAATTAATTGCGCTCAAAAGTGAATTAAATTGTTATAAAAAATCAGTTTTTAATTGATCTCGCCCAACAACAAATGCTTGCAATAAAAAATTAATTATTAACAAATTTGTAATTGTTAATTAAAAATAAAAAAATAAAAAAATTTTTTAATTAAAAATAAAAAAATAAAAAAATAACATACTTTTTGAAACCGGAAATGAAAAACTTATACCAAACGCTTTTAGAAAAAAATTTCAGCTAAAATTTTCAGATGGTGGAGAGGGGTCATTTTTGACACCCAGTTTTCTAAAAGTTATCGCATGGCTCCCGGGTCATAAGTTTGAAATTTTCTACTAAACTAAAAGCGTAACATATTTTTTGAAACCGGAAATGAAAAACTTATACTGAAGGCTATTAGAAAAAAATTTCTACCAAAATTTTCAGGCTGCAAAGGAGGGTCATATACATATATTACGCTTTTTTTTGGTAGAAAATTTCAAACTTATGACCCGGGAACCGTGCGGTCACTTTTAGAAAACTTGGTGTCAAAAATGACCCCCCTCTGCAGCCTGAAAATTTTAGTTGAAATTTTTTTCTAATAGTTTTTGGTATAAGCTTTTTATTTTCGGTCTCAAAAAATATGTTACGCTTTTTATTTGGTAGAAAATTTAAAACTTATGACCCGGGAGCTGTGCCATCACTTTTAGAAAACTCGGTGTCAAAAATGACCTCACTCCATCAACTGAAAATTTTAGTTGAAATTTTTTTCTAATAGCCTTTGGTATAAGCTTTTCATTTCCGGTTTCAAAAAGTATGTTACGCTTTTAATAATTAATTTTTTTATTGCAAGCATTTGTTGCTTGCAGAGGTCGATTAGAAACTATTTTTTATAACAATTTAATTGACTTTTGAACGAAATTAACTTGAAAATATGGATATTGAATTTCGTTATTTTTGACGTTACATACTTCAATCCAATCCGACAATATAAAATTCCCGACAGTTTATAATAGTACCGAAATTAAAAATTTCCGACATTTGAAAATTCCTGACAGAAAATTGCCAATATTGTAAAATCACCGAAGCTATAAAATTCCCGAAATTGGAACATTCCCGAAAAAATGAAAAATTGTTCTAATGAATAAATAATTAAATAATTTTAATAATAATTTATTTTTTAGATGAATTTTATGTGTGAACTATTTTTTGTAAGGCTTCTTTTCTTTACACAGAGTGGTTTGTTCACTGGAAAAAGGTTTAGCTGGATTTCGTCTTCTAAGAAAATATAACTGTGTTGCCTAATCTTATAACTGCTTTAGCTAAATTTTGCCATCTAAAAATTTTGTAGATAGAAAAATTTAGCTAATACAGTTATATATTTAGTTATTATATAGCTAATACAGTTATATTTTCTTAGAAGACGAAATCCAATTATACTTTTAGCTGGAACGGCAAAACCATTTTTTTCCAGTGTTGAGAAGCGCAGATTCTTGATATCTTAATAATTTAATTTAAAATATTTTTAAAATATAGAATAACTTTAATCAGTTTATTAATACAATTATTATTCAAATCATTTATTCATTTATTAAAACAGTTTTTAATTTTTTTTTGGTGAATTTTTCAATGTCGGGAATTTTAAAGCTTTGGTGATTTTACAATATTGGCAATTTTCTGTCAGGAATTTTCGTGTTGGAAATTTTCAATTTCGGTAATATTATAAATTGACGGGAAAATTTTCTAGTCACAAAAAATCCCAAAGTATCATTTTAATCTGCAGCAAAATGAGAAATCGAAAAACAAGAGACTGTGGCAATAGAATAAATGATCCACTTTATATCAAAATAATATATTACTGCAGATTAAGGGTATTTGATACATAATGATGTCACGAATTACCGACCGTTTTTTTATTTATATTCAGCAGGTTTATTAAGAGAGAAATGCAAATATAATTCTGAAATTTGAGGAATATAAGGAATATAATAAATAATAAGGAATATATCAAGCAATCGATGTCTGGTGCGTTTCAATTTTTATTTTGAAAAAAAATTATTTTTGAAAAATTTTTTCTTTCGAAATAAAAACTGAAACGCACCAGACACCGATGCCTAAATATATTCTTTATTATTTTCCAAAATGTCAGCGTTAGATTTGTATTTCTCCCTTAATAAACTCGCTGAATGTAAATAAAAAATCGGTCGGTAATTCGTGACGTCATTATGTATCACATACCCTTAACGCTTTATCCATTTCAAATGTATTAACTATTCATTTTCAGATGCTTTTAGTGATTATCCTGGCTCTTAATCAATAATTTTCACATTTTTATTCATTTAAATTTTCCTTCTAGTATTTATCTTTCCTTTCAAAGTTCCCAGGTGGAAAAATTCTATAGAATTTAAGTAGAATGCATTCTATAGAATTCTCAAAAGAATTCTGCTCAAACTATAGATTTTATATAAATTGAACTAGAATTCTTGTAGAATTCTTTTAAAGTCTCTAAAGAATTTTAAGTTTTAGACTATCTTGAGTTCTTGAAACTTGAAATTAAGAGAGGGTCATAACATCCCTTTTTTCCCTATTTTCCCCCTATTATTCTCAAGTTCCCCTAAAATCCCTATTTTTAATCATTTACCCCTTTTCCCCTTTCTTTATTCAAAGTTTCAATTAATTTTCAAAAAATTATAATAAATAGAAATTTATGATATTCAAAAACGCGTTCCATAATCTTAAAACCTTAGAGATTCAGAGACTTCCAGAATCTTCTAGAAATTTCAAATTTTTTCCCAAATTTTCTAACACTTTTTAGAGTGACTCTAGATTTGACTCTAGAGTGACTCTAATTTCAGACTCTTACTTTCAAAATTTTCCATAACCAAATCTTCTAAACTCTTTTTTATAACCGTATAAAAGATTCTAGAAAATCCAGATGATTTATACTATAAATCATCTGGATTTTCTAGAATCTTTTCTTGAGTTCTCTTATAATCTCATAAAATCTTAAAGTATCTCCTAAAATTCTTTAATATTTTAAAAAATATACTTGGCAGTTTCAGAATCTTCCTTAATCCTCAAGAATATTCTGAACTTCCCAGTTTCCAGAATTCTGCAAAAAGAATGAATTTTCAAAAAGAAGAAAAAAAAGAAGAAAAGAATTTGCAGAAAAACTTCCATAATCTTTAAGAACCTTCGAGACTTTTTCAGAATCTTTATAAAATTCTATATACTTTTTGAAACTCTTCAACAAAAAGTCTGGAAAACAATAGAAGATATTAGAAGTTTAGGGCAGAGATCAAAAGATTTTTGAACTTTCTAATAGATTCTAAAATAGTCTAGAATATTTTAAAAAATCATAATAGATTTTGGAGTACTTTTAAATTTTATAGAAGATTTTACAACTCTGAAAAAGTCTGGATCAAGAAATCTTTGGAAGATTCTAAGACATTATAAAAAATCTTGAAGATTCTAGAAGATTTTGAAAGATCATTAAGCGAAGCATTTAATGAATCTACAAGTACGTGGAAAATTAAAAATATTCTACACTCAAAAAAATGTCCGCTTAAATTAACCAGAATTCTGGTTAAATATGCCCTTACTATCTTTTCTGGTTAAAGTAACCAGAATTCTGGTTAAACTAACCAGAATTCTAGTTAAACTAACCAGAATTCTAGTTAAACTAACCAGAAATTCTGATTAAAACAAACAGAATTCTGATTACTTTAACCAGAAAAAATAGTAAGGGCATATTTAACCAGAATTTGGTTAAATTAACCAGACATTTTTTTGCGTGCAGAAAATTCTAGAAAATTCTAGAAGATTGTCAAAAAATCCAGAAAATTTCATGACGGATTTTAGAAAACTCTAGAGGTTCTGAAAATCTAGTTTATGGAGTATTTATTAGATTCTAAACAGGTATGTAAGACATTTGACAATTTTTTAAGATTCTGGAGAATTTTAGCAGACTCATTTCGGGAATTTGATTTATTGAAAATTAAAATTCTACTGATTTCATAATTCAGAAATCTAAATTCTTGTTAGCAATTTCAGCAGAAAATATTATAGAGCTTCTGATAATATTTTTATGATTTAATGGCTGGTTTAGTTGCAGAAAATATAATTTTATTTGTTAAGGTCATGTCATACAAGCCTTAAAATTTTTTTCCTACTTTTTTTTCGCCCAAGTTACGTCCACACGAAATGAGACATAAAGTTGAAACTTGATAAAACTTGATAAACGTTTGTATATTCCTAAATGTTTATAATAACAAGAAAAAAATTTTCCAACAAATTTTTTCAAAATATTGTTTGTAATTATAAACGTTTAGGAATATACAAACGTTCCTTCGTGCCTCCTGTTTAAGCTCCCAAAGTTTTAACCTGATATCATAAGAAGTGGACTCATTTCGCATGGACGTGGGTTGGGTGAAAATAAAGGAGAAAAAAATTTGAGATTAGCCCTTAATGAATTTGCCCTTAATGAAGTTTAAGTTTTCTTTAAAAAAATGTATTTATTAACGTTTATTAACTTCTTTGGTATCCTATTTCCCTAAAAAAGAACTTCTAAATCGCTCTCATCCCTATAATATTTTTAGAGGTTAGCCCTTAATGAATTATGCCCTTAATGATATCTTAGTTTTCTTTAAAAAATGTATTTATTAACGTTTATTAACTTCTTTGGTATCCTATTTTCCCTAAAAAAGAACTTCTTAATCGCTCTCATCCCTATAATATTTTTAGAGGTTAGCCCTTAATGAATTAGGCCCTTAATTAAATTTGAGTTTTCTTTAAAAAATGTATTTCTTAACTTTTATTAACTGCTTTATTATCCTATTTTTCCTAAAAAGAACTTCTGGTTCGCTCTGATATATATATATAATATTTTGCACGCTGAAAAAAGAATCTGTAATATGTACAGATTATTCTGTTAATTTTACAGATTCTTTTTCCCGTGATGGTTTAATAATAAATAGTATCCTCTATATTTAAAGTGATGCAGTAATCCCAGGTGGAAAAATTCTATAGAATTTATGTAGAATGCATCCTATAAAATCCTCAAAAGAATTCTGCTCAAAATATAGAGTCCTCACAAGAATTCTAGTTCGATTTCTATAGAATCCTCATAAGAATTCGACAATACATAAAATTCGATGTGAAATTCTACAGAAATTGAACCAGAATTCTTGTAGAATTCTTGTAAAGTCTCTATAGAATTTTAAGTAGAATTCTTGTGAGGATTCTATAGAATTCATGCTACATAAATTCTATAGAATTTTTCCGCCTGAGTTTCCGTATCTATTATGCGTACGCAATTTTTACACATCACTTTTAAACCCAAAGTTACATGCACGACTAATCTGAAAGTGCAATTTTCATACTTCGTATACATTAAAGTGAAAAAAATCATAAAACTCGTGTAAAATCAATTTTTCTAGAGACAACTTAACATACACATCTAGATGTCTATCGTTCAATGAAGAAAAGTCGACTCTAGAGCAGAGTATCAAAAATGCATCTCGCAAATGTTCAGCCGAGAATTATTGAATAACACAAGCAGAAGGAAGATCCATAAGACGTAGGTTCTTGTAAAACATAATATACCTTTTATCAATTATTTCGTAGTACATCAATCGTCAGTGTATTGACCGATTGCCATAGCTACTAGAAAATACGTGACATCTTTCCATTCTAGACTCAAGACAAATTAAGTAATGAAAACGAAAATAATTAAAACCCCAAATTTTAAGAATTAAGAAAAAATGAGTGTCTGTGAAAATATAAACTTTAATTAAGAACTGCCTCGGATTTTAAAACTTTAGACTATCTTTTTTTAGGGCCTCGATTTTGAATTAATTTAATCTTCACTCTAAATAATAATTTTTTTTATTGAGGAGTGAAAATATAAAAATAATGTAGATTAAATTATAAGAAGCGTAAATTTTGAAAATGGAAAAAAGGGATGAGGCGAGAAACTTCGGTTCTCCCTCTTCCGATACCATAACCTCTAACCTATTCGCTGCCATGGGTTGCAGAGCGAGGTTCTCACAGGAAGGTGATTGACCCGGCGTCCCTGTTGCCAGGACGACCGCTCCTGTGACGTCACGGGACAAGCTAGGGTATATGGGTGACCCATATTCTAAAAATAGAATCCGACCCACCACACCATCGTTGCCTAGTTTCGAGGCCTGGCTATAAAAGAGTGAGACAGAGGCATCAACCTCTTGCAGCCTCACTAGGGGGTGGGAAAAGGTAGAGAATACCTTATTGATTGACAACTGACGTCTCACGTGTGTAAATTCATCAAATCAAAATTGGATCTTGAAGACGAAATGTCTTATTAGAAGGAGGGGGGTCAATAAGGCTCAGATAAAAATTATTACCAAGTATTATTACCAAGATAAAATTATTACCAAGTGCACTTGGTAATTCGCTTCCAGGTGGAAAAATTCTATAGAATTTATATAGAATACATTCTATGGAATTCTCCCAAGAATTCTACTGAAATTTCTAGAGAGTTCACGAGAATTCTAGTCCAATTTCCATAGAATCCTCACAAGAATTCAACAAAATAGAAATTCTGCATAAAATTCTGTAGAAATTGGACTAAAATTCTTGTAGAATTCTTGTGAAGTCTCTATAGAAATTTGAGTACAATTCTTGTGAGGATTCTATAGAATTTTACATAAATTCTATAGAATATTTTCACCTGGGTTGTTAAACAATTTTTACAACAATCTGCTTTTATATTATTTCTTTTATTGAAATAATGCGTCTATAGTATTTTATCGCATTTCGAAATTTTAAAAAAAATTATACCATTTTTTTAGAAGTTTAGTTTTTTCCACCTGGGTTGTTGAACAATTTTTACAAAAATCTGCTTTTATATTATTTCTCTTATTGAAATAATGCATCTATAGTATTTTATCGCATTTCAAAATTCTTAAACAAATTATACCATTTTTTTAGAAGTTTAGTTTTTTCCACCTGGGTTTTTAAACAATTTTTACAACAATCTGACTTTATATCATTTCTCTAATCGAAATAATGCGTCTACAGTATTTTATCGCATTTCGAAATTTTTAAAAAAATTATACCATTTTTTTAGAAGTTTAGTTTTTTCCACCTGGGTTGTTGAACAATTTTTACAACAATCTGCTTTTATATCATTTCTCTTATCGAAATAATGCGTCTATAGTATTTTATCGCATTTCGAATTTTTAAAAAAATTTTACCATTTTTTTAGAAGTTTAGTTTTGTAATAACAAATATGAGTTAACCTGAGAAAACGATTTGTTTGATCCGAACAACAAAAGGAAAGAGGCCCGTAATGTGTAAAATATAATTTAAAAATTATAAAATTAACTATAAATTATAAAATTAATTATAAATTATAAAAACTAACTATAAAATTAACTATAACTATACAACTATAACTGTAAAATGCGGGTTCTAGAATGAAGAAAATGGTACATTTGGAAGTTAAATTTTTATTTGAAATTCTTCTGCTTAAAACATTGTTTAATGGCTGTTTAAAATATTTTTTTAAATATATAATTAATTAATTATAGTATAAATAGTAAGAATAATAAATATATTTGCAATTTAAGGGTGAAATCTGCCACCTTTCGTAAAAGCTCTAGAGTTTCGATGCAGTCTCCTTATCCTGCAGTGGTATTACTGAAACCTGCATTATCCAAGTCATGTCTGACTAGATACCACTTGATCTACTTGCGGATAAAATATAGTTCACCTGCATTGAGTAACAAAGAATTCGATAAGATCGATTAATAGTTATCTCTTATCTTTTCGAAGGATAACATTTTCACAAAATAAATCAATTAATTTTTGTCATTTCCACTGTTAGAAATTTCTATGGCAATTTTCAGAGACTGCTTTATGCAGTTAGCGTTTCTGAAATTTCAGTTACACTTTGGTAAATTTCAGTTACAATTTGGTAAATTTAAGAAAAATTTAGGAAAATTCAGTTACAAGTAACTGAAAATTTAGTTACATTTTGGTAATTTTACGATACTTGTAATTGAAAATTCTGAAACCTATAACTGAAAATTCTGAAACTTGTAACTTAAAATTCCAAAACTGTAACAGAAAAAATTTTATGTTCAGGTAACTGAAGCTTTATAAAGTTACATGTAACTGAAAATTTAGTTCCAATTTAGTAAATTTTAGATAAATTTAGGAAAATTCAGTTACCGTAACTGAAATTTAGGTCAAATTCATGAAAATTCAGTTTCAGTATGGTAAATTTCAATTACAATTTGGTAATTTGTAGATGTGTTTTCTGAAAAGTATCTTAAATTTTATAAAAATTTTTGTTACTTTCGTAACCTAAAAGTTCCGGAAATTTACGGACATTTCTAACAGTGTCCTGTATCCTTGAAAAATATTAATTTTTTATTAAAGAAAACGTGAAACTGTAGTTTGAAAATTGTAAAAACGTTTGGAAGTCGTAATGTCTTTTCTTTTAGTAATTTTTCCTGCAATAGATACTATCTTAAAAATGTTTAATCAATACTAACACTTAAATTTTTATTTTAAAATACCACTTAATATCAATAGTATAATTTTTATTATTAAAGCTAAAATAATGAAAACAATATGAAAATAACATTTCTATTGTGAAATTATTTGGAATTAAAAGGAAAATTTAATTTTAAAAGACAGAAAACTATTGGAATTAAAAGGAAAATTAAATTTTATAAGACAAAAAACTATTGTAATTAAAAGGAAAATTAAATTTTATAAGACAAAGAACTATTAGAATTAAAAGGAAAATTAAATTTTAAAAGACAAATTGTCATGCTTTACATAATTGAAAATGTTCAAACTTAAGAATAGTAAATTGCATGAAATTTAAATTTTATAGGAATATACACATAGAGAAAGAATAGTAGAAATAATAGAAGTAATAATTCAAATTTTAACTCTAATTGAAAAAATAAGCTTCCAAAATCTACTGAATTATTAAATTTGAAATGTTAACTTTTAATTTAAATTAAAATTTAATATATTCAAAATTGAATTAATTTTAAAATTAAAATATTACTAAAAAGTCACTGTCAGTGTTCGAAATGGGTTCCAAACATGTGTCGCATGTTGGTTAAAATCCAGATACTGGCATCTTGTTAAAAATACCCACGTTTACTTCGATGCCCACGATCGCAACTTAGCGCCGTTTACGCAAATTGGATCTTTATACTTTCTGAGATCACCATCTTGGAAAAAGTTCAACTTTCTTAGAAAACTTCACTTATCTAATAACTTTGTTTCATGATCAACGTAAATTATTCTTCTTTAGAGTTCATAAAACTACTGTGAAACTTGTTTCCCTTATAAAAAGTAGAGGAAGCTTTTAGAAATTATTTTTTTAAAGTCTTTTATTTAATATCAAGTGTTAGTTATTAGAAAATAGGTATAGTTTTTAGAATTGAGTTAAATTTTTGTAAATTGTAAAAATTTCTTTGAGTCAAAAAATAAATGCAGTTATTCAATAATGTTTTATCTTGCAGCTTCCAGGGAATCCGTAGGCGAAGAAACGAGTAGCCATTATATAGATTTGTTTACGTGATGGTAAATTATATTTAGATTTGAAATATTTTCGCAGTTCAAAGCAGTTGGGAGGAATAGAAAAAATACTTTGGTTAATTTTTAACCTGCTTTTGAAAATATAATGATATACATTATTGGATCATCAAAAATTGATGATTTAGGGAAATAGTACGCCATAGGGCGCACATCGAGGTCTCTGATTATGAATCGACACTCAAAATTCAAAAATTCAATATAGCGGTTCTAATATGGCGGACCACAATGTAAAAATTTACGGTAGGTAGCGGCTCGATAAAAATATATTTGTTTGAAAGTATGACTATCAAGTAAGATTACCCCAATATCTTTTATACACCAATTTGAATTTTCAAATTACGCGTGCGGATTCGTAGCCAGGGACCTTGAAAACCTTGAGTGCCAATTTTTATCGAAATCGAAGAACTCTTTTTTCTCCGCGCTTTTGGCACGGACCGTAAAATTTTTCTTTCCGGTCAAGGGGTTAAACGATGTTTAACTTTTATTTAACTTTGGCGTTAAATTAGTTTTTCAGTTTTTTATCTCTTCTAATTTTGATGTCGAAGAGCTCTCATTTGTTTTCGACAACTTCTTGTTACCATTTAAATAAAAATGATTTGGTCAATAGAAAAAACCAAACATCTGTAAAATTGGATATTTACACTCGGTTTCTACTTCTTTCTTAGAGTCTTTTCAGCCTGAAAAGTATTCTCAAGCTTATTATTTACTCCTCCAAGAATTTAAATCCCAAAATATCATTTCAAAGAACTAACTGCAAATCCAATGACCTAATTTATTCACAAAATAGAATTTTTGAATCCATCAAATTTTTATTTATGATTTAACCTTCAGGGGGAGGGGGATAGTTCTCATTTTAAACTCTGTTAAAATATTTGACAATAAATAATAGTTTAAATATATCTTAAATATATCTTAAATATATCTTAAATATATCTCAAAGTGAAAAACGATCCCCTTAACTTTTAAGTATAAAGAAATAAAAAAATAGGAAAAAGAAATTAGGGTCCATAAGTTTTCGTCATCAGTATAATTCTCTGATCTTTCTGCACACCTCTCCGTGGTTTTCAGCTCGCTCTGAGCGTCGTCGGCTCCGTTTACAGTTTAAGATTATTTTTGGCTCACAGCAGCTCACAGCTCGCCTAAAAATGTACCAACCAATCAACATCTTCCAATTTTGATCACGTGATTCTTCCCGAAGAAGCCGACGAGGAAGATGAACAGGAATCTTCCACAACGGTACAGTCAGCTGCCAAAGGTCCGGTTGACTAGTCACACCAACAAATTCTTCTCAAGGTAAGATCATCAAGAGTCAACGTCTACGGAAATTTATTCCTACATCCAGAAAGTACTTCTTCAAATACGGAAATTATTCTTCAATTAAATATGGAGAATACTTCTTCAATAAAGAATCTTCAATAAAAATTCTTCTGCAATCAAATAAGCAAAGGACTTCCTGTGCATCTTGAGTGTCAGTGCCCAGTGCTTCGATCATGCATAACCGAGAGTGCAACAAGATTTTTTTTTCATCAAGTTCTCAGTTCCTCTGGTATTTCCAAAATGAGAAAGTGCGAGTCCAAAATACTCGGGGAGAGTGATGCTTTTGTTGTGATACGTGAAAAAATCGGTGAAAGAAACTAGAGGTTGTTTTTTCTCCCTCGCCTTTTCGTTTAAACCCCATCATCATTCTGCAACACATACGATGTGCAGGTGCTCCGTGCAGAGTTAATGCCTTCCCTGGAGTGGCGTGAAACTAGAAGCAAGGGAGCGAAAACGTCGCCGGGTCTTTCATCCCCTCATGCTTTTCGGACTTTGTTTTACCAGGGCAGTCAAAAAAGAGAGAAAATGATCACACCTTCCTCTCTGCACTATCTCGGATTCAGATTTCCCTCAGCCAAGAGAAAACTCATGATTACATTCCAAGAAACTCGGAAAATGATCTACTTGTTCTCCAGCACAAAAAGATTTCTAAAAGTAGTTTTTACTCTTGTACAATTTTTAATTCCTCCTGATTGTTTAATAAGCGGAATTTTTAACTTTTCAGTAAACTAGAATTTTCCAGAGTCTATTTTTTAAAGAAAAGTTCAAGATTGAGATTGACTTTCTACCCGGGTCAAGTCTTATAAAAAATATAATTAGTTTCTAGAACACTAGATTAACTATCTAGTTAACTAGAACGCAGATTTTGAATGTTGAATGCTGATTTTATTATCATTTATGCCCTGGAGAATTAATTTTTGTTAGTCATATTTTGGAAATGAGTATTTAGTGTTGAAAAAATGAAGACAATATGAATATTTGAGGGTTGTCAGCACAGAAGAGCCTAAGTACCAGAGAAAAAATTAAATTTATAAATCGAATCTAGAAATGAAAATTAAATCACATTATTAGTTTTGAAATATTAATGTCCGTAAATTATATTTTATCTGATCATTTGTTAAAATGAAAATAAAAGGGTCGTTTACCTTAGATTAAAGCATGCGATAGTCATGTTTACTCAGAAGGAGGGAGAAGCGGAAAATTGAGATTATGAATCTGAAGTCTAATTATAACTAAAAAATGAACGTTCAACCCTCAGCATTCATTTTTTGTATTTTTTTCTCTACATTCAGGAAACGAGCCTGTGACAAATATTTTCCGGTTACCTAATTTTAACTCCCCATTTCCTTGACGTACTTCACGTTAATGGGATGTTTCAGAAATTCTATCATTTACTTTCTTCAAAATTGAATTAGTAAAATTAATACCAAAAAATTTTATACCAAAAGTCAATTGAAAATATTACTAAAAACATCCAATTATAAAGTTTGAATCTGAGACAAAGGAATAAATATTAAATTAAATTAATGTAATCCTTTTGAAGGATTACAATTACATTACATTTGATCCTTACATCTTAAAGCTTGATATATTTCTTCAAATTTGAATTATCCCTTTTTTAATATCTATTTTTTACCTTGTAGAATTTCTTGACCTAATTTCGCCTCTTCACGTTTTATGATCTTCGAAGCGGAACAGAAAGGGTGTGAAAGTTCTTCAGGCAGGAATTTTACCTCAAACTTGGTAGAAAAATGTTTCTGGCACGATTTTTTTTCGGGAACAATATGTCAATAAGGATTATATCCTATTTTTAGGAAGCGAGATTTTTTTGACACCGGAGCCGTCGAGTTTCTTCGCCATGAGATGACTTGGAATGGTTCGCAGGGGCGTCGCGACGTCTATACTTAGCGAGACGATTGCCCGTTATAAATAAAAGACGCTGCATATTTTTACCGACAAGAAACAGGGACGCATTTATTGTTTATGTCACGATTTGCATAAATTGCGATCCGCGTCATCGGTTATGTTATGTTCGCCTACTCTTGGCTGAAATCGAACATCTGACTACGACAGGTTTTCGCTTTAAAAATGCACTTCTTTTCCCAATTTACACACGAACATTTTTCTACGACAGAAACTTTGAAAGGAAAATAGGTTTTTCGAGAAAAAATATTTTGTGTTTGTGAAGGGTAAAAATAGCAGTTGAAAAATCAAAAGGGATATTATTTATATAAGGAAATAGACATTTAATTACAGGTTATTAAAATTTGAAATCGTAAAAAGTTTGACTTTAATGATCTAAACGGTAGTCTAAACATTTTTAAGAGAAAATCTAACAATTCAACCGTAATTTTGTATTATGAATTTCGGAGTCCCGGATCAATTAAGAATTTTTTACAGAAAATTCTTTATTGATCCGGGATTAAGAATCTTCTCCAGAAAATTCTTAATTGATCCGGGATTCCGAAATTTATAATACAAAATTACGGTTAAATTGTTAGATTTTCTCCTAAAAATGTTTAGACACACGTTTAGATCATTAAAGTCAAACTTTTTATGATTTCAAATTTTAATGACCTGTAATTAAATTGCTATTTCCATGTATAAATAATATCCCTTTTGATTTTTCAACTAGAAATAATAATATTTAAAAGTAGACCAAAATTTAGAATTTGTTAAAGAAAATTAAGTTTGCTATTTTTTCTCGAAAATACTTGGCCCTGGAGAGGAATGATTTAAATAAGTTTTAAATTGTTTACTGGGCCTGAAATTAAAAAATTGAAATCTTAAGAAAAAAATTTTGTATGTGCGCGACTTACATGTATGTACACTTAGATTTTCATTTAAATTTAGATGTTGGAAACTTTTTCTCTTTATTATAAATAAGATAAAAGCACTAATAATATATGATTATTAGTGCAACTTTTTAAATTTAATTTTCAAAGTGGAAAAAGAGAATGTGCTTTCTATAGGGAATTGAGAATTAGCGAGAGGGAGAATCGACTTGCAATGTTGCAATTGGATCTCGGTGGATCGTCACAAATCACGGTAGCACTCGAGCCGCAAATTAATTGCCGCCTACCTGCATCCGGAGGCTTAAAGTCCCGTTTAAATGTCGGTCGACTGCGCTTGCAGACTCTGTCTGCTGATTTATACCCTCGAGGCGCATTAAGGCTGATCAAAGTATTCCTCATTTCTCGTTCACACCAACTGTACATTGTACCTTCGACTTTTTAATCACATGTTAATGCAATCACTGAATGAGCTTTGAAACGCTTAGCCGTTCAAAAGTTGCTGAGCTTTCAGCAGGAATTCAGTGTCCCAGATATCTTATCTCAAAAACCCTTCAATTCAAGTGCAGGACTTGACCTAAGAATATCTATAAATATATTTTCAGTAGCTTTTAAATTCATGTTGTTTTCATTTATTTTTTAACTTAAATTGGAAACGAAGTTGGAAACTTTGGCACGTTAGGATGATCTTTAAATTATAAATTTTTATCTAAATGTGAACTTTAAATTATAAATTTGTATCTTAATGTGGTTAAAATTTAAGTATAGTTTAAGTATAAAAATAATTACCGTACATGGGACTTTTAAATCTCTTTAGCTTCTTAACGAGAAGTGTTAAAAAGAGAGCACCTGTGTACCTTGTGATTTACTTTTCAGGCTAATATGATTACCGTAATTTATATCGTTGCAGAATATGAAAATTCTCATTATAAAATGAGATTCGAGGATTATTATTTTTACGAGGTCCTATATTTGCTATAAAATTTTACACTGCAATTTCTCGTGTCATATATCTTCATCATTATCCCTTTTTAATAAAATTAGTTTCTTCTTATTCCTTTTCATGAGCAGATCAAGTTTCAAATAGAAATTATAATTTCAAATGTTGGTGTGAATTTTGTTGCATCTCATTTTCAATAATTTAAAACAATTAAATTATTTTCAATAATTTAAAACAATTAAATTATTTTCAATAATTTAAAACAAATAAATTTTCATTGCGATTCATTTATTTTTAAGACTCATTTTTGTTGCAACTCAATTTGAGATTAGCGTCAAATTAAAGATCTCCGTTTTCCTATGTTTCTATGAAAAATAAAATATTTTAATCTTTACAAAATTGTTTTTTTTCGCGTTTGATGATGTTTTTAAGATATAAACTTTTGAAGAGTGAAAGTATGCTTTGGCTGACCTTTCCAACTTCAAATAATTATTCAAAAATAGTTTACATAGGTAAAGACTATGACGTAATTCTGTCAAGATTAAATAGCCATGAATAAAATTATGAAATTAAACTAAAAATAATTAACAGTCGGTAACACGTCTCTTGTAACGTGCGACAAGACACATGTAAGATGAGACCTTTGACTTTGCCAAGTTCGACATTAGCTGTTCATGTTCAACGATCGTTTAAAATAATTTTATTATTAAAATTATTAAAATTAAAATTATTATAAAACCTTCTTATATGAATTATGAGAATATAAAAATGACTATGAAATAGAATAAAAATATAGGAGGAAACAGAAATTTTTAGTTGTACTTAAAAACAAGAAAATTTTAGAGAATAAATTGTAATTCACATAAAAATAAGGAATAGTCTACATGCTATTCACCAAAAATGGAAATAGTGTCTTCTATTTATTATTTAAGAGAATATATGTTTGTGCACTATTTTTAAAAATTTCGTTTCGATTGGAAAATATTTCAAATTTTCTTGACTAAACATGACTAAAGGATATTGAAACTAATTAATGTTAGAAGCATCTTATCTTTTTGAAAATTTCTTCAATTTTTTATTGTTTTTTGAAAATTTTTCATAGGACAAGGAAAGCTTAAATCGCGATGAAATTTTCTGTTCTTGCTCGTAGAGTTAATAGAGCGACCGAGTTGTTGCAACCAAATTTGGATCGCGGTATAGGAATGAGAGTGGGGATCATCTCATGGCAGCTATTTTTGTATTACGCCGGATACTGTATAACGTTCTACGTTCGCGAGATGCCCCTGATCAATTCGTTTACTTAATCCTTCCATCTAGAACTTTTTTAATCTTCTGAATCATCAATAAAACCGAAATTACTATACAGTAATTAAAAAATTAAAAAAAGTATAAAACATTTCCAGTTTTTCTGCTAAAAATTTGTCTTTGAAAAAATAAACAACCGTTTCTGAATTATCTTTTATTTTTAAAAATTAAAGAAATTTGATTGAAAATTTGAAAAATTTGTCAATGAAAGAATAAACAGCCATTTCTGAATTAATTATCTTTTATTTTTAAAAATTGAAGAAATTTATCCAAAATTTAAGAATAAACTACTGCAAAAGCAGAAAAAGAAGTTTCAGATTCTAAAAATCTAATTATTTATTATTAAAATGTTAAAAAGATTCAAATTTTTAATATTATGTGATGATATTAATTAAATTTCTGTAAAATGATTATGCTAATCACAGATTTTTTTTAGGTAGTTGCAGTTAAAGCCAGACACAACCATGGCCGACGATGAGGTTAGGTGAGTGTCAAAAGTTCAGAAAAAAATTAATAAAAATTCTTTTTCACCGAAAAATCGATTTTTAAAAAATATTATAAATATTTTTTAAATTTAAATTTAAAAATATTATAAATATTTTTTAAACTTTTTTCTAATTTTTCTAAATTTTTCTAATTTTTTTTAATACAAAATTTTTTTATTATGATCTTTAATTTAATTTCAATTCCCTTACTTTCATTTCAATCATTTCATTACCCACATTTTTAGCAAAAGAGAACAATCAGAATATATAAAATAAAAAAAGGGTAGATGCTTTTTAAATAAATTATCAAATGTTTAAAATTTTACTGAAATTTATCTGCTTTGGTTTGTCTGATTCAAATCTTCACAACTTTTAATTATAAACTCCAACTTAAATTTTGCTAATTATCTTTTATTTTCATTCGTTCCATCTCTGTCAACATCAAATCTTCGCTTGATCTTCAAATAACTCGGACTATTTGGATCGATTTGAATTATCCTTGAAAAAGCAGTATTCAAACAATTTTTTCTAAAGGTACGTTTTGCTTTTGTTGGTTTGTCGTGTTTGTGATTCTAAAATTATTTGTGGTTCAACCCTCAATGGGTTGAGTCTGTGTTGTCTAGCAATTTCAGGCAATTTCATTCAGGGCTTATTATGACATAAAATTTTAAATCTTAAAAATCACATATTTAAACAAAAATTAATTTGATTTTGCCTGAAATCTGCCCAAAAAATGGTGGATTTCGAAAATCCGAAAGTTCAGACATCGACGAGAAGTTCTCACTGACTGAGCCTCGTCGAATCAGAGTTTAACCTAGTATTCAAATTTAGAATTTCCCCCACATTCGATGGAACCACCAGTAGTTTGTATCTTTAGAACGTCTATCAGTAGCACCCACTTTTGCTTTTTATAACTTTTGTCTTTCTATTATTCTCTTTATCATAGGATAATTAGAAAATTTTCTTCATTTTTTAACTTTTCTATTTTTTATATGACCCATTTTACTTGGGCCAGTTACCTACTTTTGAGAATTAATAATCCTAAAGTTGTATATATAACAAGAGAAACTCTGAGTTTGCAGCAGTCATATTTTTTTCCAAACAAAATCAATTTTTTAATTTAATAATTTCATTTTCAAAATTCAGGAATTAATTAATTGCAGAGGTCAAGGTTTTCTCTTGTAAGCTTTTTTCCCTGAACACACAAATGTTTCTTCTACCTCTTTCACGAACAACACAATATTGAAAAAGTTAGATTTTTTATAGACAATTTTATTTTTTACTTTTGATTTTTTTACTCGTGTTAAAACGTGGTTTCCATAAAAATGGATCTCAAAGTTTTTCACTTTTAGATTTACAGATAAATAATGCAGAAATTTTTTCTATGAGTTACTTTTAGCTTGCAAATAAATGCCTTTTGAACAAATTGCACTTTCGCGACTTTCGAGAATCGAACAAAAGTTACTGGCGGCAATTTCATCCAAGGAGAGTTTTCTCAATACACTTTTCAGATGATTTACCGGGGATTATTTACAAGATGGTTTACAGATGATTTACAAGCTCTCCTTTACTTCCGCATGATTTACTACTATTCAGAATTTCTGCTCTCGTAACGCCATAGTTTTTAATCTTCCTTCAAATCACGTTGACAACGATCCTTTGAATGGATTCTTGAATAAGTAAATAAAGATTCCATTTCCTAATCGATTTTCAATTGAGTGCATTCGTTTCAAGACACTTTTCTAAATTGTTTATATTTTTTTCATTATTTGAAGTATAAAATTAAATAAAAAAATCAGTAAATTGTTCTTCTTGGAAATTTATACATAAATTCAAAATGAGAACCGCGAAAGTATTTTTAAGAATGGAAAGAAATTATTAAATAAAATTTCATCATTAGAGAACTTAAAATAAAAACAACACAACAGGAGTACACTTGGGTAAAGTACACACTTGAACTCACACATGTAATGTTATTTCTCATTTTAATTTTGGCAATAAACGCTCGTAACAAGCTCGAGTCTGCACGTTTTTTTTTATAAGAATTGCAATAATGCTTCTGCTGATTATTGTGACGCTTTAAAATGTTGGTTATGTATAAAAAAACTCGCTCTGTATACTTTTTATGTAATGTTTTGATTTTATAATTTCCATCCAATGAACTCAAAGTAAAAACTCGAGAATGAAAATTATCTTATTTATTTTAAAGGTTTTGAATATTGGATAGTGGTTTTACTATATCTTATTCACATGTTTTTGGAAAATATAAGGACCGCTGGGACCTTGATAACCCTCGGATTGTATAATAATGTATAATATCTAAGGTTTTAAAACAGCAACAATTTTCTAAATATTTTTGTCATTCAGAATAAATCTGAAATTAGAATTATTTTTGAAACGCTATTCTTTTTCTTTCTGTAGAAAATGAAGCATAAAACCTTAAGTATTATAATACTGCATTTTAATTCTAAATTCTAAGCACCTAAAAATCCGCCTGAAAATGAAACTCGAACCATGGTTTTGACTTTATTTCTGAAAACTCAAGTTAGTTCATTACTCTCCAAAGATAATTCATTACTTTTGTCAATAAATATAAAAGTTCTTTACAACCTGCTTCGAGTTTCACATTTGGAAAAAGTGTAAACTTTTCTAACAAACCTTTTCTCTTTTTTCTTTTTGCAGAGAAAGCGCATTGAGGATGTACGTAAATGAGGATGCACCACTTTCAAAAAATTAATCCAAACTTATTTTCAAAAGTCACTGATATTTTCACTAATCATTTTACAAATTTAGCTTCACTTCACGCTTTTATTTAAAATGTTTTACTTCCGATTCTATGAAATTTCATTTCATTTGCGATTAATACAAGAAAAAAGTTTTTCTATCTTTTTTTATTTTATTTTATTTTTTATTTGTTCTATTAGGAAATGGAAGGTACAAAAGTATTTTCAGATAATTTTTAAATATTTTTCACACTGGAAATGTATAGGAAAAGAAAAGGAAGCAGGCAGAGACGGACAGAAAAAGGGCGGAAGTCCGCGCCCGACTTGAAGAGGCCTCAAAGGCCAAAAAGGCAAAGAAGGGGTTCATGACACCGGACAGAAAGAAGAAACTCAGGGTAAGTTTCTCTAAAGTTTTTGAAACATTCTTTTATTTTTAATCCTTAAAATGCCATTTAAAGTGTTATTTAAACTGTTATTTTAACTTTAATTATTTAATTATTTAATTTTTATTCTTATTCCTGAATAATTAATTCTTAATTAATAAATCTTTTTATGAATATTTCTTATATTTCAATCATTGATAATGAGATTGCTAATGTTCGATTTACTTTTCAGTTGTTGTTACGTAAGAAAGCTGCTGAGGAATTAAAGAAGGAACAAGAAAGGAAAGCTGCTGAAAGGAGGCGCATTATTGAAGAACGATGCGGGAAACCGAAGAACGTCGATGACGCTAATGAAGGTACTTGACGAAACTTTTCAAACTAAAATCTTCCTTATTACTAGATATCAAAGCACGTCAATTCTCGATTCCAATCGAATATTCGAGACTTCATTCATTATTTTGAATGAAACGTGCAATCGAGAACAAATTATAAATTATTTTCTATTCAATGATAAAATTAAGAGGTATTGCACGAATCTTCACTACGAGAGGAAAATGTTTTAAGCCCTTTACTTATTTTCCATTCAGTCAAAAATTCCTTCCGCAGTTGAAACGTCAAATTTTCGATACTGTTCAGGATTTTCGTTCGTATTGAGAAAAACGATAAAAAATTCTCATGCAGCGGCGCTGTATCAACAATTTTCTTGACATATCTATCACCTGTTTACTTATATATTTTTCAAGTGCAAACGTGACTTTTTGAAATTTTCCGTACATTTTAGATTTTTATTTGAAATCGACTTTCTATAGTGTGTCATGTCGACCTCATTGTTCAGTATACACTTCGCATTATCCTCATCCTGAAACTGACAATACAGTACACAACCAAACAGACTTCATTATTTAATATTTTATAGCAAAAAAGACATGTTTAATTAAATTATCAAAAAGAATAATTAAATTAATATATTTCTAGATTTTTTGGTAATTTATTAATAATAAGACTTGGCTGTCCAGACTGGAAACTTTATTTAGAGTTTCTTAAAATTTCCTTCAATCATCGATACTGAGATTTATATAAAAAAACTAATAGGTATCAATAATAAATAATAAAGAAGAAACTGTAAATAATATTTTTTTGACAGCCAAGTCCATGTTATTATTAATTTAATTACCCACCAAAATTAATTGAAGGAAAGATAACTTTTTAAAAATTTGGATGAGTCAACTGGCGAAATGTCCTTGGAAACTAAATTTTTCTTATTTTTGTGAATTGACATTGAAAATTATTAATTTCTGATCAACATACAGAGAATGTGAAGCGAGTGTTGCGCGAATATCACACAAGGATCGCAGCACTGGAGGATAAAAAATTCGACATCGAATATCTAGTCAAGAAAAAGGACTATGAGGTACTTTCCTCCAAAAAAAGGAGAAAAAAAATATGTTGCCTTTTGTGGGCATGACACCACGCGGTGTCCGTTCGCGTGATAATCGTAACCGAAATTATGTTAAATGTTGCGGACGCACTTTAAACACGAGCTTAGCATTTCGGTCTTTAACACGAGTCTCTTCTTGTCTCAAATTTTTTTTTCTGTTCCAAAATTTTCACTTTTCTTATATGTTAATCAAATTTCCAGGAATTAAAGCAGACCTGAAAGTCATTCAAAACTCTAATCAAAAATTCTTACACTCAAACGACGAAAAGATTAAAGAAGAAAATTCAAAAAAATAAAATAAAAAAAAGAAAGTTTAAAAAAAATGAAAACATGATTTTCGGGTCTTTGATTCCTTTCGTCTAATTTTTTAATTTTGTGACACGTCTTTCAGCATATCGGTGTCGATGTTGGCTGTTTTTTACTGGATGAATTCTACGTATTTCTGTCGATTTTCTCTCATTCTCTATACTACGGTACTTACACTCTTAAACCTAATCCCTAGATCCTATTTCCACTCACACATTTCACACCACGACACTTGCAACATTTTTCATTGAATGTAGCCAGATTTATTTCAGACAAGCAATTACAAAAATGATACTCATTCCATTATAAATTGGACGAATTCCAAAATGAATTCTCGTTCCAATATAAATTGGATAAAAAAAATAAAACATAAAGTTCAATTCTGAAATATGAGGAAATGTGGAAATTAAGTGGAGATTCAGTAGATTCAATGACTTCACATGTTGGCAGCATCCGTGAAGTCAATTGTGACCCAGTATCATAAGAGGATCGTCGTCCTTGAGGAGGAGAAGTACGACCTTGAATTCGAAGTCACCAAGAAGGACTTTGAGGTCTAGAAATTTAAACGAGCGCCGTAATTGCGAGATAATGCAATTAATGCCAAAAAATTAGATCTCAATAGAATTTTTTATTTTTTATTATTTTTTTCGAGTATCTGCCGTAATAAAGTAGGCTGAATCGCTAGCGCAGTGCCTTCGCCCAGATAAATAATTAATTTTCATGATATCTATTGTAATAATTTAATAACTAAGTTCTTTACAATTTTTTAAAAAAGGCTCATAAAATGTATCTTAATTAAAATGTAAAAGTATTTTAGCAGCTGCAGCAGCAGAAAACTAAAGGTTTATGTGCTCGATTTATTAATCCGACAAGTAGTTTTTATTTTAATGAAGGATTTGTTAGTAGAAATAATTCTATAATTCAATTAATGACCAATTTTAGTTTTATCTCGTTTGAGTAGTTTGAATTTCTAGTTGGCTTCGATTATATCGTATGATTAGTAAATTCACAAACATTTTCCGAATTTTATTTATTTTATTCGCATTTGCATTCATACAAACACACGAGACACTTATTATTTCGTCATCTCCTTGAATTAATATTTACACTCTGCACATTCATTTCAGCTTCATGCTTCGCTTTCACACAATTCATCAAAAGCCTTTTCCCAAATATTCTCCTGATGAGAGCTTTTTTATTTTTAAAATGAGTCAGATTTTTGGAGACATTATTTTACAGTTTCACTAACTGTGACACTAAGCCGCAATTTTGCAGAAACATTAACTCTTTAAATTAAATGTATTCTTGACTAATTTTTTTAAATTAGTAACGTGATTTTTTAAAACTCTAAACAGAATCTAATTCCATACACGAGGACACTATCATTCACGACTAACGAGCACCAATCGCCGCTGATCAGAACTGAATCGTTTCGATAATGTTAAGCTTGCGCTATTTTTTTTCGTGACTTCTTGTTTTTTTAGCCGAGCTGCAGACGATTTGTTCGGCATACTGGAACAGAATTAACGCACTCGAGGGTGATAAGTTTGACCTCGAACGGAAAAATAGAATGAAAGATTTTGAGGTAACTAACCGGTTGAAATGGAAACTTTAAACTCACGAATCGCACACACACTAAACAAACAAAAAATGCAAAAGAGACGATTATTATTCTGGTGTTCGATAAATACATTTCTGATTTTAAGGCTGTCAAATTGTTAATGATATTAATTAATTATAAAGTGGATTTTAGAAGAATCTCATTGCATGTAAGGCATTCCAGAATTAATTAGAGTCTAGAAATTCTCCTGGTGTAAAAGAGTTGCTTATAGCAAGGCGGAAATTAAATTGTGAAACAAGAAAATAGCTCGCAAGCTGCAAGTGATTTCCTGCTTCAAACTAAGTCGAAGATTTTCAAACTTTACCACTTGCAAGTTGTGTTCAGCAAAGTCTTGATGATAAAGTTTTAACTCGCGTTTTAAAGACTATTTCGAACGTTTCATAATTTTACCAGGTTGCAATTAAAATTAATGTTTTATTTTAATTTTAAATAAATGTTTTATTTTAATTTAAAATAAATATTTTATTTTAATTTAAAATAAATATTTTATCTTAATTTAAAATAAATTTCTTATTTTAATTTAAAATAAATTTTTTATTTTAATTTAAAATAAATATTTTATCTTAATTTAAAATAAATGTCTTATTTTAATTTATAAATTTTTCATAAACTTTATTCAATTTGAGAAATTTAGAGAATGTTGAATTTTTCTGGAATGAAGTGGTTCAAATTCAATATAGATCAAGAGTAGAATTTTATCGACGCCGGGGTAATTTCGTTTGGACTTTACAGGCCGAACAAGTATCGTCGATATCTCACAAATCGACGCCAACTCAGTGGCGAGTTGGAACGTTCGTGCAGTGTGAAAGTTTCCACTTGCAATGCTTTTACACATACTATCACGCACACAACTTCGGGATTGGCGATTTTGTGATATTACTTCTTTTTTTCGTTTTTTACTCTCTTACCGAGCTCTCAGTAGTTAGAGAAGTGATACATGAACGATAACCCGACTATCCTGTTCACCCCAATGCACGAGTACTTTGAATGGCAGATGCCTGAAAATACTGCGCACACAACCGAAGAGAGAATTTTCAGAGCAGGTGATGCTCGCAGATCAAATCATCAATTAATTCAGTAACAAACAGTATATTTTTTAAATAAACAAATAATTAGAAATTTTAATTCAATTTTTAAAAATAAATTACATTAAAAACATTTTAATTGGTAATTTAAATTGTGACAAAATAACAAATTTTCTCTAAATTCGTGATTTTTTTTGTCGGCATTTCTAATCAGGCAGGTTCTTCACTTCAACTCTCAGAATCTTTCGACGACTTGAAGTGTAAAACCTGGCTTGATTTGAAATGGATTTGGTCCGGGAGAAAACAAATTGTAATGCTCTTTTTCCTGAGAAAGAAACTAAATCTGAGACTGGTCTCTCCATATTGTTGTAGTCGAGTTGAAGAAGATTTGCCAAATGTATTACGACCGCGTCTACATTTGTGAGGGTCAAAAGTGGGATTTGGAGCGTGAAGTTCGAAAACGAGACTACGAGGTATATCGTACGGCTAAGGACTAAGCAAACGTTTTAGTTTTCGTCTCTCAAACCTGTTTTATTTATTTTTTTATCCCCTACCATTGCGTGGCACAACTTCTCCATCGGAGGGTTGACCCCAACCCGCCCTGTCCTTAATTTTCTTTTCCTAAAAACATTTTTTCCCTTGCTTTAAAAACTGAGAGTACGGCAGTTCCAATTTGAGGAAAAATTGAGATTGAAAATCGTTAAATTAACTTTAAAGCTCGAAAATTAAACTGAAGAAAAGTTACAGAAATAAAATTACAAAAATAATATTACAGAAATAAAATTCAATGAAAATTTTTGCTTTACTCTCAGCGAAATTGCACTGCCCCATTCCGAAGATCGAAAAAAAATATCGTCGATAATGAGTGATGGTATTGATAAAAAAAATTTTGTTTCTCTCCGTATAATCTTGGTCAGTCCTGTCTCGCTTGATTTTTTTGGAACGATTTTCTGAGAAAGCGATTGATAAATGTCGAAGACGCGTGTCGAAGAAAATATGCATCGAATAATTGATTTTCAAGAATATGAAGTGCCCTTCATTTTTTTCTGCAACGCAAACACGCAGCTCTGGCAAATAATTTTTCAAACTTCTCTCAGCACTTTTAGTCACGCACGTATAATAATTATTTTCGCATTTCTCTTTCTGAACTTTGTTTTTTTTACTTACTCTTGTTCTCTCTCTTTTTTTCCTTCTTTCTGTCTTCTGTCTTTTCTGTCTTTTTTATCTTTTCTATTTTTCTGTCATTCTCTCTTCTAATCGTAACTGGCTTTCTACTAACTACAAGCAGCCAAGTAAGAAAGCTTTTTGATTATGACGCAGGGCTGGGCAAGCTTATAGGAGACGTTTTTCTTCTCGGAAGCGAGCTTAAGTAGACGCCGGAAAGACCGCTTTGAATAATAAGGCACATCCTTTCGGTTCCCCTATGATTTTTAGAAATGGCTCCATACTATACCAAAGTTTTTTTTATTTAAAAATGTTACAAAATATCTTAATATTTTTTGTTTAAGGAGGGTCCATCCCTTTATATAATCACAAACTTAATAACGATTTATCAAATAGGGACAAATAAAACCATAATTTATTTAGATGCATTTCGAAAGAGGTACACATACTTATCTTAAAAAATAGTTTTGGGCCATATTTATTTATTATCAATAGTTATTTGAAACTTTACCTTTTTCTCATTTTCTCCCTACAATTCTGTGCATTCTTTTTTATTCATATAAAATTTATATAAAATATAAAATCCAACGAACAGAATTGTAGAGAATCAACGAAGAAAATTAACAATTAACGAAGAAAATGATATCCAACTTTAAAATTCGATCAAAATTACGTTTTGAATATAAGATTGAAAAAAAAAACAAAGTGTTAAATAAACTCAAACTATTTTTTTTCTTAGGTAAGCATATGTACCTCTTTTAAGATTCTTCAAAATTGATTAAGATTGTATTTATCTCTCCTTTGTAAACCGTTATTTAGTTTGAAATTACATCAATGGGTCAACCCTTCTTAAAGAAAGTACAAAATTAGGTCAAAAAATGAACATTGGTGGAGGCCATCAGTTTTATTCTTCAATCTGCACATTATCGACACTATCGTTGAAAATCTCGAGGAAAGTGGCACATGGGAGTTTCACCCAGAGAAAAGACTTTGATACTCGATTGATGATTTAAAAAACTTGTCCAAGTTTTGTGTTTCTTACTTCATTAATTATTAATAAATTTTCCAACTTATTTATTTAATATTTCCTGTAATTAAAAATCATAAGTAAAGGTTTTTTTCTCTGGCAATGGACAAGTAAAAAAATACCCGACGATTCAAATATCAAGCTTGAAAAGCGCGACCAGCACTTTTGATCGCGAGCTCTGGACTCGGAGTCGTGGACGCTTTTTTGCGCTTGGTTCATTAGTCCGGTGGAGCCGCGTAGTTATTAACAACTTTAATTCGGGAGAGAAAAAAAATTCGCTTATGAATTCGAGCACCAGAGTATCGAGGCGTATCGTGTGTCACGGTGCAAGATCACGAAAAAACCTCTCTCGAATTTTCGACATCAGCGCTATTGGGAAACGCTCTCGTCCATCAGCCACCTCGACTAGAAAATTACCGGGCAAGAAGAAAGCAAAACGCAACGCTAACAAATGCATGGCCGATACTAACGAAGAATACCCAAGACTCATAAAAAAAAGATAAATAAATAATTGCATGCGCAGCATTCTAGCTTTCTTTACTCTCGTTGGAGTATGGCACTTCATATTCATCACTGGATTTTTAAAAAAAAGTGGTAATCAAGGTAAGATTCTATTCTATAAGGTGAGAATTTTGAAAATATGAAAGCAATAAGTGTTAAAAATACTGAGAAGATTATTACATTGAATATAGAAATTTGTAAAATGAATATTTATAAAAAGTTCTTACGAGTGATGAGATTTTTTTTTCGAAAGATGGCTTCGTTTTTGAACACTTAGGGCTCTCACAAAGATGGACGCGAGGCTCTGGTGAGAGCGTGTGAAGAAGTGCCATGCTGTGAAATTCTCTATTCTGAATTTAGAACCCTTAGTCGCGTTTTTCCCGTGAGAAACGGCTTGTAGACTGAAACAAAGAGGGTAGGCGAAAAGCGTGGAGTGATTCCCAAAAGCAAAGAGTCGTGCGTAAACATCTTTCTTGTACAATGTACATGTGTACACAAATCGAATTGGATTTTGCACCGATACACACGTCACCCACTTTCTATGTGTTGTTATGGTGTTTAACTCAGCTGTACATACTCTAGCCCATCCACTGGTTCGACGAAAAAAATGTCAACTTTATAAAGAGAATTTAAAGATATCTTTCACCAGTTTCTTAAAACAATTGGAGAAGTTGTTAAACAGTCTCTGATTTTCTGCAACCAGTAATTAAGTTATGATAATTGAAAAATTTTTAAAAAAGAAATTCGATTTCCTCGAACCAGGAAGGATTTTAGTGGATTTGATCCAAGGACAGAGAGCTGAACACGACCAGCTGTTCTGTGATTGATAATAAAAAGACTGAAAATCATCAGCCATACCCTCATCGATGGCTAGTCGGCAAAGCCCCCATTTTTCCATTGTATAAAGTTTACCTTGAAAATAACATCTCCATTAGACACAATTTTTAACAATTTAATCTCTTTTTTGTTCGTAATTCCTATTGGGAGTGTGGAAATATGGTAAAACTCTCTCGAAATTGGCAGCAAAATGAATTTAGTGAAGGAGGTTTATGGGGGGGGGGGGAGTTACTTATTCTCGACGTTTATAAAAGCGTTATGTTCAACGAGAGAAGCTGACAGGGTGACAATTACTTTCAACAAGAACGAATTTTCCGCGAATATTGCTTTTCAATTTCTAAGGCATTTTATTTTCTATTTAGTAGAAAATCAAATCTCTTTCGGAGAATATATTAATATAAAATGTAATACAGTGATTATTGTGTTACAGTAAATATTGTATTACGTAGTTAATCAGGGTATCTAGTGAACCGGGAAATCGGGAAAACCTGGGAATTTTATTTTACCGAGAAAAACCCGGTAAAAACCTGGAAATTTTATTTTGCCGGGAAAAACCGGAGAATTTTATTTTACCGAGAAAAAACTGGGAAAAACCCGGGAATTTTATTTTTCCGGGAAAAACAGGGAAAACACCGGGAATTTTATTTTTCCGGGGAAAAACCCGGAAATTTTATTTTTCCAGGGAAAACCCGGGAATTTTATTTAGGATCGGTATTATGCTTATATTTTATTGTTTTATTCTTTAGATTCTAATAGCATTTAAGCAACTACTTGTGATTCTGACTGCACAATTAAAAAAATATTTATTTTACGCGTTACAAAAGTTTTAAAATATGTGATTTCAATTAATATTTATCACTTCAGTCAGTGATTAAAGATAAGTTTAGCATATGTAAGAAAATAATTATTTTCTTTACGATATAAATTTTGTATATGGGCAATTCTTTTGTTGGTTACGTTACAGTTTCATACACGTTTTTCGAAATAACTTTTTTTTGTTATTTTTTTTTTGATATTTCGGTTTTAGTTTATTCAAAGGCACTAAAAAACTCTTTAAAATGAGCATTCAATTGAAAAAAAATTTCGATAGAAGCCGAGAAATTATAATTTCAAAAGCGTTGGAACGTTACACGTTTTCAGCGAAATCGTGTAACGTTCCAACGCTTTTGAAATTGCAATTTCTCGGCTTCTATTGAAATTTTTTTTCAATTGAATGCTCATTTTGAAGAGTTTTTTAGTGCCTTTGAATAAACTAAAACCAGAATATCTTAAGAAAATAACCAAGAAAAGTTATTTCGAAAAATGTGTATGAAACTATAAGGTAACCAACAAAAAAATTGCCCATATGTATATTATGTTAAAATTCCCATTTCCATGTATACGTTTACTTTAAAAAATCACAAGAAGACATTTTAACTTAATCGGAGAAAAAAAAACCGACCAAGAAAAAACGACAAAAACCCTGGGAATTTTAAATGGCCTGATCGCTAGACACCCTGTTAAAATTACCAATTAATCATATTCTCATAGAGTATCCTTCTCTCTAAAAAATAATTAGAACACCATTGTCTTTCATCTTGCAACCTTTCCTCCTTTCATGTAAAATTGCCTCCCTCATTATTTCTGTTTCTCCCTCGCAATTAATCAGCAAGCCAATCATTATTGTTCGACACTTCAAATGGCTCGCTAACCATTAATTAAATTCACATCGTAATAATCATGCAGATCGCATGACAAATTTTCACTTTGTCCGTTACGTCCAAGAAAATGCATGAGCTTCGTTGAATTTTCTCGTGACAGCGAGTGTGGTAGAATAATCTTTATTGTAGAGTGCTCTCGTGGAAGAGCAAGTTTTCTTTTTGTGTAGTAACCGCTTGTCTTGAGCTTTGTGTCTTGTACGCTATTGTGTTTGTTCAGCAAGTGAATCGTAAACACGTAGAATTTGTAAGGCGAAAAAGATTCGACTCGCAGTTCCGAAGGATGTGTAATGAGGCGTTGATAGTGACTTCATTGTAACGAAATTGGACTAGATTCGTTGTATTTTTCACGATTCGTTAAGTTCTTCGGAACTTGCGATGCTTCGATTCGCTTCTTAAAGAGAGATATTGCAAAAAGGCGCTTCATTGAAAGAAAAATCTTTTCTCCTGAATAATGGATATTCATTTGATTCTTTCTTAATGCAGATTTCGGATTTGAACAGTCAAGTCAACGACCTCCGAGGTAAATTGTAAGTATACCTTTTTATACCGTTTTATACCATTTTATAAGTTGATTGAGGAAATTGGCTCTATTTACTTAATTAAGTTCCCTTCATTTCTTTTGAAATATTTGCATATTTGAACGATTTTATATACAGAAAATCGTTTTTTATATTAAAATGAATAAATTTGCACCAGGAGAGGATAATCTAAATAGAAATAGAAATAGAGTAGAAACGAAATAGAAATAGAAATAGAATAGAAAATAAATAGAAACGTAAATGTACCTAGAATCATACAAGTAATATCGAACAAATCATTTTTGACACAGTGTGCGTAAAATGCGTTTTTACACACCCATATTAGTGTGTAAAACGGCTTATGGACACCCACTAATATGGGTGTGTTAAAAACGTATTTTACGCACACTGTGTCAAAATAGTACATTTCAATACGTGTGTGAGAGGTGATTTTTAGCGCACTTGACTTTTCTCACTCGCTTCGCTCGTGCGAAAAACGTCTCGTGCG
>JBAGKK010000595.1:91656-102231 GCA_037177015.1 Euceroptres primus | reverse complement strand
TCAAACTAGCGAGCGAGGTGACCTTCGCGAGCTATAAGGACCTCGCGCGCAGCGTGAGGTTAAACGATAACGGAGCGCGAAGCGCGACGTTCAATAATATCGGAGCGCGAAGCGCGACGGCCACTCCGCGCTCTCTAGGGCGCGCTCAAACTTGCGAGCGAAGCGCGCGATGAGAATGTGCTGAGAAATCTGCTGAAATCTTTTCAAGTCCTTGAAATCTTTTGAAATTTTTGTGAAATCTTTAAAATCTTTGAGAAATCTTCGAAATCTGATATTTTTTAAAATCTCTGAAATCTGGTGTACATGGCTTCATGAAATCTCCTGAAATGTTCTGCAATTTTTGAAATCTTTTGGAGTTTCTATGAAATCTTTAAAATCTCTGAGAAATCACTGAATTTTTTTTAATCTTTTGAAATTTTTGCGAAACTTTTTTAAAAATGTTTTTTGAAATCTCTTGAAATCTTGAAATCTGTTGTACACTCAAAAATCGAGTGGTCAACCGCTCGGAAAATTATATTAAATTATATTCAGATTTTTAGAACTAAAAAGAATATAAAACTCGTTCGAATTTTTTAAAAATCTTTCAACTTCATACTTTTGGCAATCACAGAACACGATTGTGGCTTATGAATTTTCTGAAAATATTGCACTTTGACAATTTAATTAATTTAAAATTTATATTTGTTTTCATTATTTTGGACAATAATAATCTAGCCTTCACTAAAAAAATTTTAATTGAACAACAAAAAGATTTATTCATCGTGAACTTTTAATTTTAATTACCGAGAAATGACCAGAAATTTTTTTGTTATTAAAGCGGTCACCCTGCAACTGAATACAAATTAATTCAAGTGAATTCATACTGTCAACTGAGTTTAAGTTAATATATTTCATTGAACTGAACTGATTTGACGAATTTTCACTGAATTCAAGTTAATTCAACTTTATTAAACTGAATACAAGTAACTTTATTAAATTCAATTGAATTGGACTGAATACAACTGATTTGAAGTGGATTAAACTGAATTGATCTCAATACAATTTAATTTAAATTAATAGAAGTGAATTCGCAAATAGATGTACCCAAAAACTAGGAGCACAGGGAAATAACTGAAATTTTTTATGCAATTTGTGTCCTTCGAACTACTAGATGCTAAACTTGGAACCAAACAATTATACAAATGCAGTGGCAAAATTTTGTAAAACTTTAAAAAAGTAATTGAAATTCTCTATACTTGATAAAATTTACAAAAAAACATTGAAAGATGGTCATTATATTTTAGGATTTGTCATTTTAATAATTATTTAAGTTTTTACTGTTTATGCAGAATTAATTAACGCTGTGTTTAATGCAAGCTTTAGTAAGTCTCATGCTTTTTTTGAGGATAATGCTTTCTCAAAAATATAAGAATTTTTGCAACTGTTGAAATACGTGTATTTTCAGCGGTTTCGCAATTAGTTTTCTCCAATTTGAATTTGAGAAAAATAGTGTTGGGGAAATTTTGCGAAGAAAAGATTTTGTCACAGTTAAAGTCACATACACTCGTTTGACAATTTTTTGACAATCAAGAAAAAGTTAAAATTTGTATTAAATAAACAACAGTAGTACAATTTCCTTGAAATCCTTGACCCGTAGTCCTGGAATTTTTATCTCTCTGCATTTGAATTAGTGGTTTTCTTCAAATAAAATAATGAGAAGTCGTTTATCAATTGCTTTATAGTTTAGTAAGCTTTTGTAGAAAAATACTGATTCTCTTAGTAAGCCTCACTAATTCATTTAGTTAGGTTACTAAATGAATTTGTAGTTTTACCTGTAAAATAGTATTTTTTTATGAAAGATTATAAGAAATGCTTTCTAAAGCAATTGATAATTACGACTTTGCACTATTTCATTAGTAGAAAACTACTAATTCTTCTTAGAGAGTATTTCCTTAGACAAAAAATAGTTTTTTGAGCTTTTTACTAGTTATCTAAACTCAAGAATTTCATTTAGTTGTGTAAATTATTTCTATCACACAAGTTGATTTTTCCCATTAAAGTTTATGGTAATAATTAAAAAATTGTACCTGGAGAAATTAATTTTTTGACCTGGAAAACCTGGAAAAGCCCTGCAGTTTTTTAAAGGAGAAACAGTAGACACCCTGATTAAGCGTTATTCATGGTAAACTTTTGATTTTAATGACCCAGAAAAAATGTTGGTAATCCTGAGAAAACTAAACTTTACACTTTGTAATTTTTCTGCTTTTGCGCTTTTGACATTTTCCGCCTCGAAATAAATTTGACCCTCGTTTTGATTATATAATGAAAGTACTTTATTGACCTTTCAGATGCCTCAAAGGAAAATCAAAGTGGGAAGAAGAAAAAGAAGAAGAAGAGCAAGAACGCCGCTAACCAAAATGGCTCCTCAACGGCAAATGTAATGATAACCCAGAAAAATGATCATTCTTCGAATGATCATGGCGAGGAGCCTGCGAGAATACTACATAATCCTCAAACGAATATGGTGACGATTAGGAATCCAGCCTTTGGTCCGCCAAAAATGGAACCCGCCTCGCAACAAGCAGCCATCATAAAGGTATCTGAAAATGGCATGGTCACCATCAGGAGTCCAGCTTTGCAGCAGGCCATCAATGCTGGCTTGACGCCTCCGCCGAAACCAGATTTTATCGTCAAGGGTGATTTAACTGCTGGTAAACCAAACTCTAACAATTCCAATCCAAAGCACACGAACGGCATCATTCCATCGAGTCTGGCTGAGCTGCGAAGCAGACTAACTCCAGATTGCACGAGTTTAAGTGACCTTGCCAACATCCAAATCAGCAAAGTTGCGAACGGTCAGCCGATTCCAGAGAACGGTATCAATCTGAAGGGTACCAGCGTGACCTTGACGAAGGTGAAGAACCCGGAAACAACGATAGACGATGTGCAACAGGCGAAAACGGCCGTGAGGGAGGCGATAAATAATGCATCAATGGCGGTCTCAAGCAGCGGCAAGGGGAAGAAAAAGAAAAAGCGCGGAAACGGCGCGAGGCAAAGCGGCGATGACTGGAACCTCGTTGGTGAGAAACAACAATAATCAAACTTTATCATGTAAATTTCCGCTTCTTTGATTTGTTTTTGAATTGCAACCGCGTTGACAAAATTAGAACCATCCGAGAGAGGAACTTTTTAATGTAAGACTTGAGCTTTCAAAAAGACTTTTCAATGACTCTGAAACTCTTTCTAGGATACTTGGCGTTATCTTTTAAAAGAATTAAGATTTATATAGTTTCAAACTTTTCTTCTTGCCTTATCCAGTCTTTTGCACTTGTGCACTTACTCACTTATAAAAGATCTCATTATCTTTGCTATTTAAGTTTTAAGTCTTGCCTCAGAGCCCGGTTTGTGTTGTACAGTCAGAATATTAATAGTCGATAGGGTTAATAGGTCTATTGCTTTCAATTTTAAATTGCTAGTCCAAGCTTTTTCTTTTTCAAGGCAACTGTCGTAGTACGAAGACCGCGTTATGTCGATAGAAATATTCGTTTAATAGTTTAGGTTTAGTATAAGTATTAAGGTAATTTTGTTTTCTATGAGGTAGATTTTCAAGTGAAAAGATCGCGAAACAAAATCGTGTTGATAGTTTGTACATATAATCTGTTTTCATGTCCTAGCCATATCTTTCGAAATGAAAGATAACCAAATGTGATATTAAAGTACAGGGAATTTACTGATAGATACTGAAAAAAGGCGATATTTTTTATCTGATGATGACGCAAAATAAAATTACGTTTTTTCCAAATATTCACTCTCTTTCTTCCTGACGGAACTGACATTTTTCCTGATTACTGCATGGGTTCAATTACAATATTAGAATATTTCTTCTGGACTTTTAGAAACTGATTCTCATGAAACATGTTTTTTAAAAATTCATCTTTTTTCCCAGGCAAACTCGATACTCGTTTATCAGATTTTTTATTTCGTTGGAGATACATTGATACATTGATTTCGCATCCTATACCCATGCAGTACGACGACAAAATGCACAGCAAATGCCGACACTTACCTGATTCCTTGTGCGCCTTAGTCCTTCCACTTCCATTCGCATAGAGTTCAGTGAAACAAAATAGAAGCATTTCAGGGCAAAATCGAGTTTTAATCAATTTTGTTTATCACAATTTTTTTGTTTCAAATTTAATTTTATTCATTTATTGCACTAAAAATTCTGCAACTAAAAAAATCCAATATTAAATTCGTCTTCGTAAATTTAATTTAAGATTCATTAATTAAGTACATCTTGAAAATCCATTCCTATCGATTTCTTAAAAGTTCGACATTGCAATTAAAAATTTGTTCGATATCGTGAGCGGATAAATTTCAAAAGCTTCTTGGAATAAATTTGATTTTATGGGAAATTCTTTGATTATTTAAGCCCTAAATTAAAGAATAGAATGAAAATCTGTAAATATTGGTTGAAGAAACTGAATGACTAGACATGGATTTACTTTTTTAGTATAACCTGAAAGATATTTTATACAGGAATGAAATTTGAAATTTTGAAGTCTGCAATGTGTTTTGTAAGGCAAGGAGAAACAAACTCACTTTCCCAGAATATTCTTTATTCAAAGTAGAGTATTTTATTTTATTTAATATTTATTTTATTATTTATTATTTTATTCGGCATAAAATTTTGGGTAGGTATGGGAAATTGTATTTTTGTTTGGGAAATTGTATTTTTTCACTTTGCGATGAAAAAAAAACATTGCAAACTTCAACTTAATTAATGAAATTTCAAAGTTTTTTTTTCAATCTTAGTAGGTATTAGGGTGGTCCAAAAAAACATTGATTTTTTAAGTCTCGTCTCTTCACTTTGTATTATTTGGTAAAAAAAAGTTTTTCCTCATTTTTGCAGATTCAAAAAAAAAAAATTAGGGGTAGCTCTCAACTTTTAAACTATCTCTAAGCGTTAAAAATTCAAAAAAATATTTTTATTTTTAAAAAGATTGTAAAATCTTGACAGAGGTGATGTGAATTAATTGTGAGATCAACAAAAACCGAAGATTTCATTTTTTAAATAAACAATAAACAACAAATTAAATAAACAATCTTTTAATATTTGAAAATATGGAAATAATGTATTATTTAGAGATTTATTTTACGGTGTCTCCCAAGTTGCAATATTTGTTGTCGTTTAATTGTCATTTAAATTAATAGGAAGTATGACAGGACATTTTATAAACAATATTATACAGAAATACTGATCACTATTTACTGTTAATTGAAACTAATCGATTTTTAACTGTAAGAAAATCTTCGTAAGCATAAAATGAACAATTTTGACTCGTATTTTGAATAATTTAAATCATTACTACTTTCGAGTTTTATTCTTAAAAAACCCCTTCACTTGATTATGATTTTTTTTAACTCAATGCAAATTATTTTTCTAAATCCCAATTACTGAAAAAATATTTTGAATATTATTTCGAAATTTTTAAATTAAAATCGTCTAAAATTTTGAAATTAAAACAATGTGTTTTAGTATCTGTAAGTAAATAATTTAGATATTTAAGAAAATAGAATTTTCTGATTTTATTTTGTTTAAAAATAAAATTCTAAATTTTGGCATAACAAACGATTAAATCAAATATTGCACGAATAATTTGTTTTTTCTCTGAAAAAAAGTTCTATTAGAATAATCCTCAGGTCTTTTTCGGTATCTCTTGTTATTTTTTGAATAGAATTGAATTTTGTGATTTTTTCTCAGTTTAAAAAATTTATTAATCAAAGGAAATGTGAAAAATGGCTGATATTTAAAATGATCAACTTTTTGAAAATCACCCAAGGTTTTACGATTCTTTTGAAAATGAAGGGATTTATTGAATCTGTAACGCTTTGGGGTTCCTTGAGTTTCGAGAGCTACCTCTAAAAGTTTTCTTTTTAAATCTCCAAAAATTAAGCAAATCTTTTTTCAGCAAATGATGCAAAATGAGGGGGTGAGGCTTGAAAATAAACTGAATCTTTTCTTTTTGTTCCACTCTAGATAATATTAGGTATATCAATAATTTTAGAAAAACCAGAATTGAGATAATTTAAAGAGGAACTCTAC
Source organism: Euceroptres primus (assembly GCA_037177015.1). Taxonomy (NCBI): domain Eukaryota; kingdom Metazoa; phylum Arthropoda; class Insecta; order Hymenoptera; family Figitidae; genus Euceroptres; species Euceroptres primus. The sequence goes on along the minus strand of JBAGKK010000595.1, from coordinate 96,146 downwards.
CCTTCCTTAAGTTTTTTTTACCTTTCCCTCTTTATCTCTCTTAAAGCTCTTCCCGATCTCTAGTATTGAGAGCGTGTATTTTGCAGAGAGCGTATTCACGCCAAAAGATATAGACCTCGAGGATGGCGAAATGGACGACGCCGAACGTGAACTGGAGGCCTTTAAGCGGTTCTGTCTGCAGTCAGTACCACCCCCACGAAAGGAGAAGGTGAATCTGAATATCAAGGACATTGTTCTCAAGAAGAAATCCTCATCGTCAACAGCTGCTGCAGCGGCTGCAATAGCGGCGAATTAGCTGAGTTGAGCTGAGCTTAGCTTTAAACTTTAAAGCATGCTCCACGATTCTCTACTCCCTACCAAATTCAACTACTACTGCCATGAACCCAGTGCAAAAGCTGTGCACCGAGCTTTGTAAGATTGGCGACAAAAAAATGTCGCTTTAGGTCAGTCATTCCGGTCGTTTAAAGAAACTTGTTGGAGCGATTTTAAAAACTCGGAAAGATCAGTAGACGACACAAAAAACACTTTAGGAAAAAAATGGACAGAGCGACTTGAGGCGAAATGTGTCGGGAAGAAGCTCATTTCTGTCGTGCTTTTGTTCCTCCCCGATTGTTTATAATTGTAGTGAACCGTGATTTTTCGAGGCATTCGGCAGAATGAAGCTTCTCTCAATGAGCTCTTAGGTATATATAATGTATATGTATGTATCTACGTGTTGTAGAGAAGAACAAATGATTAGGAGTATGATTTTTTTTATTGAGCACGATCCTGGAAGATGAAGGTAGATTTTCACCTGAATCTTGCCTTTTTTCTATTCCATCGATCCCGAGTCTACCAGGATCACGAGTGAGTTACTCGCTCTGCTTTTTTTTCGTGCACAGAGTCTTATTAATTTTTCATTTCCAATGAAAATCAACTTGCACTTTTTATGCGTTTAATGTGTTACCGTTGTATCGATAAACTGAGATGAATTTATTTTGCGTAAAGTGCTACATTTGTTGATATTTACTACAAGACTTGACAAGTCGCTCAAGTTTCGAGGTTGCGAAGCAAAACCTCGATGAAATCTCGTGCTCAGCGTCTCTGCGTTTGTTTTGCGATTATATTAGATAAAATATTTCGTATTATGGAAATGGTGATTACGATTTTCCTAATAATTGTTATTGCTGTATACGAATGAATTAGGCGATTGATAACGTCAGCTTGGACGCACTCGAATTTTTTTAATGGTGATTTTCGTGAATGAATCGTCACTTGTATATAATGAACACGTATTAATTCGCAGGAGGAATATTGTTTTATTAAACGCGACAAGATCAATCGTGGTCCTTGTAACGGATCTCCTTTTCCGAGTTCTCTATGTAAAGAACTCGTATCCTTGTTGGCATTTCATTATAGGATATAGAGTATTCTAGTGATACTGTATTTGTAGAATAGCTTTTCATACATCAAGATACATTTCGTCAAGAAGATCAAAGTCTTTTTCTTTTTCAATGAAACCTTCTTCCAACTTTGGTTTGTTAGGCAGTGTAGAACGAGATTCAAAGTAGAAATATTTTCTTTTAAAATGTTAATTTAATAAAAAAGTCACTACTAAATTTGGAGAAATTTGAAAGTTTTAAAAATAAGAAAAGAATGAAAGAGTAAAGAAGATGCGTAGAAAGAGAAGGATTAACGAGTTTCTTCTTGTTTCCTTTTTTGTTTTTGAAGCCTTTCAATTTAGTCCTAATTTTTATTAGTATTGAATGTTTAGACGTTAAAGCGATTTAATTAATTTTTAGGGTTCAAAGCAAAAGAATCAAATCCGGATCAAGTGTCACTATTATTTTTGCCACAAATAACTATGATTGTAAAATAAATTTTTGTGAAACATTTATCTTAAATAAATTGAATATTTCTCAAAAATTTAGTTTATAATTGTATTTATTTACGTCAAAAGCAATAATGATTCACATTTGGACCTCTAATCCGGATTTGGTTCCTTTGCCTTGATTTTTAAAAAATCTTTTTTAAATATTTATTATTCTTTTATCGAGATCTACCAATATTTCGTATAATTAACCGTTTTTCTGGTATGTCAATATTTTTGATAACTAAATGAAGTAGTTAAATTAAACTTAATGATTAAATTGAGATACATACTTTTACAAGAAATGAAGTGCAAACACCAAAAAATAGCAAAAAGCTTTTTTTTAATAATCGTTCCTAGAGGTTTTTTACTTTTTTACACATGAGGATAGAATATTTTTGGGACATGAAAATGTAAAACTATTATTTTATGACATTTAAAACATATAAGAAGATACAGAAAATAACAACTGTTATGTTATTGTCCAATTTAAAAAGTTAATAATATTTAGTATAGGGGAGAGTGGCCTACTACAGTGGGTCTTTTCAATTATCTGAAAAATGGGTGAAGCAATAAGTTGTTTCAAATTGATATAATAATAGGTATAAAAATAATCTCCTAACATATGATTCAGAAGGTCTTCTACTTTAACGAGGATGAGGGTGGAATTTTATGCGACCTCTTTATAAGCATTAAAAAATGTTTAAATATGTGGATGTATTTTTAAAAAATGGTTAGACCTCCAAACTTTGTATCAGTTCAATAGTTTAAGGGTGTCGAGCCCTTGCCAAAAAAAAGAAAAAAATGGCGGAAATTGTGCAAATGCCGTAATTTTCAACTGCTTTTACGCCGAAATGTGAATAAGAAATAATAATATTAAATAAAGAAATAAATATCAAAAAGTGATATTTATTTACGTGTATAATTAAATATAATTATCACTAGGTGATGCCTCTTGACTCGCTTTTGCTATCAGCGTTTTGCCGCCTGGAGATTGACCTATTTAAAATTTTATCGACTAGTGCAGGAAATTTGAGCAGACAAAAAGTCTTTTCATCTTAATGTTCATTAGTTTATTCTGATGATTAGGGAACCAAGAATTGAAACAAAAATAGGAAAATAAATTATGGTAATAAAATAAATAAATATATAATAAAATAAATATTTCAACTGTTTATATTCAGGCTGCCTTTTCACATATTAAAATTTCGGAATAAAAGAATCATCTAAACAGTTACAAGTCCGATCCTATCGAATTCCTTTCTTGTTTAAATTTCTTTGTATACTCCAAATCAATTTTCACAACAAAAAAAAAAAAATTGTGAAAAGTGGATTGATTTTTGAGTGACAAAAAATAAGTTTTCTGTGTTGGGAAAATTAGTTTGGAAAGAAAAAAATTCTGGTAATAAACAAAGTTGATTCGAGTTTTACTTATATATGAATAATTTTCCCAACTTCGAAATTTTGTAAGGCACCTTATAGTATTCATATATAAGTAAAACTCGAATCGACTTTGTTTATTACCAAAAATGAAAACTCAAAAATGAATCCACTTTTCTCAATTTTTTTTTGGTGAAAATTGATTTGGAGTATAGAAAGAAATTCGATAGGATCGGACTTGTAACTGTTTAGACAATTCTTTTAGTCCGAAATTTCAATATGTGAAAAGACAGCCTGAATATAAACAGTTGGAATAGTTATTTATTTTATTTTGTTTCCATAATTTATTTTCCTATTTTTGTTTCAATTCTTGGCTCCCTAATCATCAGAATAAACTACTGAACATATCTGCTCAACTAGTCGATAATATGACTTTGGTACTGTTCAGAACATTCATTTTTCGATTACGAATGGTTCTTAGTCGTCCAAATGAAAAATTTTAAAAAAGAAAATAATAAATAACAACAAAAGCATTTACAAAACAATATAATGTTAAAATATTATTTGAAAAAATTATAACAGCTTATTAATTACAAAAATCATAAAATAAATTAATTGTAACAAAAATTAAAGAAAAAACCAATTCTGAAAATATAAACAAATAAAAAATATCTTCCGTTAGCAGAAATGATTTGAAGTTTGAAAGTTAAAAAAAATTGATTTTTTCGACATATTTCAATGCTGCTTCCACAGTTATCTTCGAAATCATTTTCCCCTGTACAAATTCGTTCATCGCAATATGCCCTACGATTTTAAAAACCATTTGTTGAAGAAAAAAATTCTGGTGGTAAATACACTTACGTAAAGTCAAAATTTTACTTAAAAATTAGTATTTTAAGGTAAACTAAAGTAGTTAAAAGACGTAAAAAATTTTTTCTTGAATTATACTCTTTACAGGTCTTTTATAACATAAACTGCCGTCCAAAGTAAAAAGATACCTAAGTGACTTTGTGGTTTAGGGTTATTCTCTTAAACCTAGGAATGAAAAAGTCGACCTAAGCGACAATGTCACTTATGTATCTTTTTACTTTGGACGGCAGTAAAGTCACATAAAAATCTAAGAGGACACATCAAAATATTTAAAAGTGCGACTTTAGTGCTTTAAAGAGTAAAAAAATCTGCCTGGCCCCCTTCGGGGGCGCGGGCACATTCTCATCGCGCGCTTCGTTCGCAAGTTTGAGCGCGCCTAGGGCGCGCGGAG
>JBAGKK010000595.1:42177-55433 GCA_037177015.1 Euceroptres primus | reverse complement strand
TGTGTGTGTGTGTTGACTTTTCACACTTGGATTTGCTGAAGTCGCAAATGTGCACCGTTTTTCTCCGAAAATTAAGAAATAACTATAAGGCACTTGATGAATTACATACTTTAATTTAATGTCTCTTTTAAGTTCAAAATGAATTAATTTTATTGAATTTAAAGTGAATTTAATTTCATTAATTCGTGGTTATTAACCCCTCGAATCCATAAAATACAATTACTTAAATAGTTTTTTAACGAATTAAACAAAATTTTTTAAACAATATCAAAATAAATATTATGAAATCAAACCAAATCTATGAATAAATCACTCGATGTAGATTTTTAATGAACGAAACCTTTAATATATTGCATTTTTTTAATTTTCAATTTTAAAATGATTTTAAAGTACTCAACTTTATTTTTAATCAAGCATTCAGAAATATATTTTTTGTATTTCCTTCGAAACGCAGCTTTTCCTTGAAAAAAATTTTCTTGACTTTCAAATTAAATTGAATAATTCGTCTTCTTGCAGTTTTCAATTTTAATAACCAAAAATCAATTAATTCATCATAGTCATTGGATGAAACAACGGTTAGTATTTTTCAATTTTAATAACGTTAAAGAAAAAAAAGGAAGGAATGTTTGTCAAAGAATATTTTTATCTTGGAAGCCAAGAAAATCCTGTCCTAAAAATATAAAATGGCAAAAATCCACTCGCCAATCAGAAGTTAGCGGTCGCTATGTGATTTAATTTTAAAAATGTACTTACCTTCGCGGATTCCCTCGTCGAAGCGATGGCAGCATCGCCTGTTCAGGCCAGTCTCTGGAGTCTGGATCCATCTGTCCTTCAATCCTGTAATGATTAATAAAGTTTTTAAAATTAATGGAAATGAAATTATGGAATAAATAAAAATAAATAAATTGAAATTCGTTTCAATTTTAATTCTTTCAATTCTTTTCAATAGAAATTATAAAATAATTTACCTGAGTCTTGAATGGATGACGCCCGACTGGAATCCTTCCAAGTTTCAAAAGTCCCAAACACTTCCTTGGAGCACTTCACACTCGAAACAAAATATTTGAATCAAACAAAAAAAATGTTGTTATAAAAGTCATTTACGGTCTGCGTATTAAATCTAATTTAAATAATGTAATCAAATAATTAATTCAATATTTAATGTACATCTAAATATTTAAAATTTGCATGAAAAAAATATTGTAAGTTAATTCAATGGTAGATCAAGCTAATTTTTATAAGGATCGTCATTTAGTTTAATTAAAAATGTAAATTAATTCTAAATCAACTGATTGGAAATATTCTTTGATTCAAATATTTTTCACTCCCACACTGATTTTAAACTTTTTCAATATCGCGAGCAAAATATTAAAGTTTATTTAAACTTTTAAAAGGCGAATTTTCAGTTTTAAGTCGTGGAGTTCCTAGGATTGTTGAATTCACGGGCATCTTGATTCTTTCCTTTAAACTCGAGGTCACGAACTGAAAAAAAACAGAACAAAATTTATTAATGAAAGAATCATTCAACATTAGAATTATATGAATTTCAACGTTTGATATAATTATTATTTAAGGAAATGAAGTAAATGCATAAAATAAATAAATTATTGATTGTAAATAATACAAATATAGAATTTTAGTAGTCTGTTCACCTATCCTATATCGACATTGTTCAAAAATCCCAAAAATATTTTTGTGTACGAAATCTATATGATAATATACTAATTACTAATCATCTAATTAGCCAAAACATTTTATCACTGATTTATTTGCAAATAATGAGTTTCCCTTAACGTGGTAATGACTATTTTACGATAACTTCTTCGTCACGAAGGTCAGTGAGATCAAGATAAAATTGATTTATTGATGCAGAACTTTTTTAAAACGAGTTTGCAAACAAATTTTAGAAATGAAATAAAATCGGATATGTATTATAAAAAAAAACTAGAATATTTAAATTCACAAACAATTTACAGACACTAAATTATTAATTATCTTATCAATTTTTTGGATACAGATTTGAATCGTTATAATAAGAAATAAATATTATTTCCAAATTTAAAATTAATGTTTCGGAACGGGATCATAAATTGAAAATTTAAATACCAAAATATAGGTCTAATTTTAGTTCATAGACTTTCCATAAATCCACCTGTTGAAAGGGTCTCTATTACCTCGAACTCTATTAACGGCACCGACCTGCCTTCGACAGAGAGCTAATTGAATAGAACGCCTGAATCTGTTTTATGTATTCTTGGCTACATCCTATGGCCTATAGCAAAATAGTTTAACTCTATCCCCATAATTATTACTTTAAGGCAGCTTGCTTAAAGCTTAAATACTGCAGAGTCAATATTGAAGGCCATAAAATTCATACTGCAATCTTGCTTTTCGAATCTTTCGATTTGCCCATGATGGACTGTTGGTATCATAAACTTTATTGGAAAAATTCTAATTTCTATGGTGTTTAGTGTTTATAGGAGCACTTAGTGACTCAGAAAAAATTTACTGAAAATTACTGAATTTAAACTAAAATCAACGAGTGGAATTCTAGAGTTTTTTTAAAGAAGAGAATTAAGTATCGATAATTAAAATTGGAGAAGATTGAAGAACACGAAATTTCTAATAAATAATTATGACCAAAAGTATTTTTTTCTAAGTTTTACATATGTACCTCTTTACAAAATAGGCAAAGCTTTTATTTATCCCTCTTTTATAAATCATTTACTTTAAAGTTATGATAATGGGTCGACCCTCCTTAAATTAGTCCTTACCTGTCTTAACGACTTTTCTATAATTGGAATTTAACTACTCTAAATTTTCAAAATGTATACTTAATAACTTTAATGTTTAGATAAAATTTTAGAGTTTGAGGTCTTCTACAATGTACAATGTGTTTCATTTCCGTGGGAAGTTCCTGATTCTCATAATGTTTCAAATGATCCATTAATTTTTGAGAAAATGTTTACGAGGAGCCCTGGTAGGAGGTTTTGAGACTTTAAGTTGTAATTATGAAATTATCTCGTGACACGTTCCTCATATGATTCCTTTTATAAAAGCCGACGATGGTGTTGAATTTAAGATTACTTCTGAGTACTGGTAAGAATTAGTGCTCCGAATTGGCCATGTGTTTCCGAAAGGCAAACATTCCCTCGGTCCTTTACACAATTTTCTCGTCACGAGATCCTGCAGTTTCGAGTATGGGACGAACATCTTCATGAGATACCATACAGTGTCCTAAGTCTTAAGACCTACATACTAAACGCCCTTTATGGGTATCTTGTGTTTCAGAATGCATGGGAAATTTGTAGGGGTCCCACGTTTCTTAGAAGAGGCAAAAAAAAGTAATTTATTGGATTGGGACTACCGGAAAATTATAGTTTTTCCCGACAAATACCAACGCATTGACAGCGTGAAAAAACATGACACTATATCTTCTTTCTAAATAAAAGAGTAGTTATACAAGTTTCAAAAATATTCTATCCTTCACGGGATTTATAAACAAATTTAAGTAGATAATTTTTATGATTTGAGACTTAATCTTAATGACATTTTTCGGAAAAATCATTCCACTAGTAACTATTGTGAATGCTTTCTGCAACAGATTCCAGAGACGCTTCTTCTGGCATGAAACCCACAATCCATTTCTTCTTTCATAGCAGTTACAGAGCCAGTCGAACATGAAGTAATTAACGTGCTCTCTGATGCATTCCAATCTCTTTTGCACAACTGGTACTAGTTTGTCTTATTAGCTTTTTAATTATTTATACATCGCTTAAGTCTCAAGTCAATCGCGTGGTTTGGGGCGCCAATGCAGAGTTCATATTTCAGTAGTGTTATCCGCAAATATTTAATCATTCTAATATTAGAATTGCCCTCGTTTTCTAACTCATCCACATATATTCTAAGTTTCTAAGGTGATGAATTCAGATATAGTCTTTTAAACTAGCACTGATCTGAATCTAATGGAAATTTTAAGTGAAGATCATTTGCGAAGATTTCGAAGTGATGCATGTGTGTGAGGATACGACTGTTAACTCGAGGAATCTGAAGCATAAACACGTGTGTAACTGTACAATGAGAGTTTGTATAAGTACATACATACAATACGCTCGCGCCTAATTCCGTATCTAACCGGAAACTTCCATTTCTTTCCTTGCAACGCCAACCTACGTACGTCGATGTGTTTAATTCATTACATAATTTATACTATATAGTGCTTATGCGAATTCTAATGACTCATTCCTTAAACGTCTCAATATGGCAGATTTAATAAGGATTAGACCCTTTAAAATGCAGGCATCAGAGACAGTTTGGTGCCTTGAACCTTGTTGATTCAATTTTAAAAGAGAGTAGAATAAGATATAAAGGCAAATTTTTGAAACATAAGCTGTTTCTATTTATTTTTCTGTTGGTTAGGGATACGAAATTTATCCAGTGAAAATTTTTGATACATGATTATCTTTTTAGCATCTTAAGTATTCTTCTTCGATTTTCAAAATTAAATGAAATTTATTGATATACACTTTTTGTAATATCTATTATTTAACTGATTAAACTTGAAAGATTGCCAATAAGAATAGAAGAATTAAGGATTGATGCACACGATTTTCGAAAGCATTTTTCCTCAGATCTACTAGTCACATGCTTTCCACTTGATACCAAAACATGTTTATATTGTTTCGACTTTCGAACAGGAAGCTTCAAATTTCTTTTTGACCTGCTTTAGTAAAGACGAATGGTGCAAATTTTAGAATTTGACACGCCTGATGTCATATTATTCCTGATGGCATTAGTTTACTAATCTGAAGGGAAACGAGAGTCTCTCTGTTAAACGCATTTTCTTTAACATATGGAAGATACAATTTAATATACGCAGTAAAAAGTCTTCATTTCATTTCAATTATCGCCTTATTAAAGATTAAACAAAGAGAAAACTTATCAAGTTGAAATTAAGTTTAGGATTACAAACTCAACTTAAATAGTTTAATAGAAGTTTGTATTTCTTACCAAAATTTATTTAATAATTTAATATATTTAATAAACGTTTCTCGAGTTTAAATTTAGTCTCCTAAGTAGGATTACTTTCAATTACCTATGCGGCTGTTCATAAATTACGTAAGGGTGTTTTTTGAAATTTTGGCCCAGGTACCTATGTTTGTAAGGGCCCGAAAGTTTTGAACCTACCTACCGACTCTATCTTACGCCCAGGAATTTATAAGTCCATCTGATTTTCAGTGATTTTTAATGCTAAAAAAATTTTACGCAAGGAAACTATTTGACCACGTACATCCACGTAAAAGAGTATGTATATAAAAATGTTAAACACACCCACCTTCCAAAAAACCTTACGTAATTTATGAACGGTCCCCTATGAAAATTAAATTCTGCCTTCTAATTATTTATGATTCACCGTCACTACTATAGCTTTAGTTTTCAGAACATGTTTGTTTAATTTAAAAATATTTATCAACTGAAAGACGTAAATGTCGTAAATGAATAAAAGCTAAAAATGAAATTAAGCTTAGACCAAAACTAAGACTTTCTTTTTACTGTGTAATGCATAAAATATTGCTTTAACTTTAAAGTTCAAAATTGACGTTTCGGAACGGGATTATAAATTTAAAGTTTAAATACCGAATAAAGGTCTATTTCTAGTTTAAATGTTGAAAGATGAAAGCCATTCTGTTTGGAAAGACTGTAAAGCTCTCCAGATTTGAAAGGCTCCCAATTTAAAAAATCATAAAACTCGTAAAAACTTGAAAATATTGAAAGTTTAAAAACTATCTACAGATTTGAAAGACTTGGAATTTAATGGGTTTCCAAATTCGAAAGCCTTCAAATTTGATACCCTTGGAAATTTAGAAATGTATGCTGCCGTCCTAAGTAAGAAGATACATAAGTGACATTGTCACTTAGGTCGATTTTTCCATTGCTAGATTTAAGAGAATAACCCTAAACCACAAAGTCACTTACGTATCTTTTTACTTTGGACAGCAGTATGAATGTATATCAAAAAAATAAATATCGAGACAAATCACAAAATTTAAAGACCCAAATGTCATTCCACTCGATCAGGGAACGGAAGAAGCTCTCGTCTCGCTATATTTATCAAATCCATGCTACGACGTAAACATCAGCTGTGCGCGACGTAAAATTTGCGGATATGCTCACCACGCGCTCGCGATCCTGTCGTCTGGAATGGCTGCGCGAAAGCTTACATGCATGCGTACTTTTGCATGCGTATAGAAAGAGAAACATGTATATTTTAGGGAAGTATCTAAAATCGTTAGCTGTCCTCGGCGAGTGCGTTTTCGAGTTTGGCATCAGGCCAAGAGATGCGAGCGCAGAAATTCGCCGCGCAAGAAAAGAAGAAAGGAATACAGAATGAAAAAAGAAATATGTCAAAAAAGTGGCATAAAAAGAGATAAATAAAGAAGAGACTAAAGACTAAAGCCACGTATCTTTCAGGCTTCAAAAATTTTGTTTTACTGCACGCATTTTATTATTTTCGAAGATTATCCTTCAGGAGGAGTAAATAATATGGTGCTTTGTCTGTTTCAGAAGAGACTCATGTCGCGTCGACATTAGCTATTATTTTGTCGATTGACAGGATGGACGGGATGAAGGCCAACTGTTTCTTTGTCCTGGGTATCTTTGGGATCCTGGTTATCGGAACGATACAAGGAAGACTGATTCGATTATTAGGTGAGTTCAATATTTTTTTAAATGTCCTTAGGGGATAATTAAATAATTAAAAATACTAAATAAATTATTATTTGTAAAAAAAATAGTTTAGTATTCAAACAGTAATAGTACTCAAACAGTATACACTCAGGAGAACAAAATAGTATTCAAACATTATACACTCAGGAGAAAGTCTATCTTTAAATTCTCGAATAAAGAAATGTATAAGAAATATTAAATTTGATTCTTCTGAAATTTCAATGAAGAATAAATTGAAACAGAAAGTGACAAGAACGACAAGTGTATACGAAGATTAGTAAAGAAAGCTTGTTTGTTCAGTATTTTGGTAGTAGAAAACAACCAGGCAGAGTAAAAAAAAAGAAGAAAATGGGCGCAGACAGACTGGCCAAAAGAGATAAAAAAGATGAATATTTGGAACAAGTCACAAAAATGAAAATAGAAGAACAAGTGGTAAAGACCTTGTCAATCATTCTCTATTGTTTTTAAAATCCAACCTGAATAGATGAGGAAAATTGAATATAATTGTTTTACGGTTTTTTTCTTAATATTTTTAATTGAATTCTTTTTGTTAGTTGTGAAATTAAAAAAAAATGTTAAGATTTTTAAAAAAAGTATATAATAAAGCAATTTCGCTTATAACTTTTAATTTTGAATAGCTTCCACTGATTGATATTTGTCTCCTAAATTATTACATCTCTTCATTGAAATATCTCGCCACCAGCATCTTTACGATCTTGTTCCTACTTCCGAATACAAAAGTGTGTCCGACAACTACAGGACAAAGATCAGAGGTCTCGATGACGATCTCTGTGGAGGGACTGGCAAAAAAGCGATTATATCTTACCCAGCTTCCTGGTGACAGGTTACATCGTGTTTTCATTTACATGGCAGTTCTCCATTCTGAAAAATTCCCTTCCGACAGTTTTTTACGGTCTAAACACGCCCCTAATCTTAAAGATCGACACCTGATTTTAAAGATATCAGGAGGAAAGTATAGAGTAGAATAAAGAGTGTGACACGTTTTTTAACACCAAATGATGCGTTTGATGAAAGCAGCAGTTAGGACAGTTAGGTGATCCTGGGATGAGATGCGTTCGAATTTCACGCAGGTAGGAAAAAGGCCATAAAAATGGGAAAGTTTGGAAACGTCGAGCCATATTGAAATGAAAGGTGCCTCATAAAATACATAAACGTAAATCGCAGTTATTATACTGACTATAAATAAATTTATAATATCTTTAACTGCTTTGAACTTTTTTCAACAAATAATTTAAAATTGGAAAAGAAAATTAAATTCTCTAGAAACATCTCAAGTACAAAGAATATAAGCGGTGAGATGCAAAACAACTTGGAGAGATCGATAATAATGATTTCCGAGAATTTCAACGGAATCAACGGTAAATCGAACATTGTAAATGAACGTGGCGAGATTTCAAAAATCGAGTCGTGCCACGTGAAATTGAAGATTCTTTGACTTTTTCTCTGACAGTGATAAGCCTTCAAACCACGTACACATTCAACGACAGGCATTACAATTTAATTAGCACGCGAGAGTGCCTTTCGAGAAATGGCGGCATTGGTATTCTTGCAAGCAGGCAACCCAACTCGAAAAGGACTCGGGTGGGCTTGATGGAATTATTTTTCTAGGCGAGAACATGCTCTGGTTTGAATCGCCGAACACGTGAATCGGAAATAGCGTGGTAATTAACGTTTTGTACTTGAAGCTTGAATCGACACTGCTGGGAGTTAATTCTAGGACTTTGTTTGCTTTAGCAATCAGCAGAGATCCAATCTTAACTTTACGGAAAAAAATCTAATGCGAATAAATAATCTCGATAAACTTGTGTGTGAAAACAATTCCACAAAAAATTACATCTTTCAAACGGGTGAAGATTATTTTTTCTTGGATTCTTTTATCCAGAAAGAAGACTAGATATTTTTAAAATTGAATTATTAATTGATTAGATTTTCAGTGTGGAACGCAACAAGCCAAATGAAAAGAGTGAGTTAAGCAAGAAATGAGGGACGATAAGAAAATTTAGGAAAATGAGGAAAATGCCTTTGTTCAGACACCATTGTTTTTATTTGATAATGTTCATCAAACGATGCTTTCAAAACATCAAAACCAATCGAATCTATACCCTTCTCAAAGATTAAGCGATTCTCGAAAGTTTGGTACTCGGTCTCTTCTATTGCACCCCCATAATTTATTAAAATCAAAATACTATTTCTCTTTAAAGAAATTAAGTCTCTGAAGTAAAAAGCTATGACCTTCTCCTTTCATGATGCATTTGATATCTTTGAACTTGAGGAATCATGACACCAGTGAGTATTTTTAAATTGAAGTGCACTTTCCCCAGACAGAAATAAAAGAGGACTCGCGTAGCTAGACACTTCATAATAATCCGTAGGATTCGAGAATGGGCCAGAAGTGTGACTAAACCTTGTTATAAATACATCTGCTTCACGAACAAAAGTTCAACATCTTTAAAAAAGGAATAACTTTCTCCAGATGCTGTACTTAAGTTTTACAACAGGAAGGGTCTCGTGTGCAAAGAGGGCGGGAATAAATTTTGCTCCTGGAAGGTGTTCAGAGGTAAACACGCACACGTGGTTTGGTCTATCGATTTACATAATCAGTCAGGATTTACTGCCTTGTAAAAATCAAGGCCTCCTTTATTCCTGTCGAGACTGAAGACTGAGTAAGTAGGTAGCCGGTGGGCAATATCGTCGACCAGGTTTTACTATTCATTTACGACGGTTTACTGCCCACAAGCAAAAGTCAAAATGCACATCTGGTCCACAGACCCAGTGACTTTCACAGCCAATGGTGCCTACGAAAGACCCTGGCCTGGCCCATGGCGTCATGGCCCATGGGTGAAACTAGATTTTTCGTCGAAATCGTAAAGTCTGGCTCACACGTGCCTCGCAAAATTTGCAAGAGAAAAATCTAATATCGCTCGTGTCGTGTTACTCATACAAAGCCGTTTTAGACAAAAAGCATCTCGTTAGAGGGCGCTCGCAATTTTTATTTCAACAGAAGCCAAATCTCGGCGTAACTGACTTCATTAGACGCCAGCTCTTCCCTAAAATAAATATTCATAAAGTGAGAATGTTTCATGTTACTAGATTTCACGATGAAAATCATTTCTTGTTTATTCTATTTTTTTTCTATAAAGAGACTAATTTTGGATGTAAAAGACCTTGATGGAATCCGTGCGCAATTATTCTATGAAAATAATAATATTTATTCTTCAATGAAAATTCAAATGTTTCTTTACAAGGGATGCTTGTGAGTGATGCCTTTTAGTTTATTCGTTTTTCATTTCTAAAAGTCGAATATCAGACAGAAAGTTTAAAAAATTTTAAATGGTTAATAATTAAAGAATTTTAAAAAAGTTTTAGAAAATCTCAACCTTTATACAAATTTTTAAAAGTAAAGTGATAAAAAATTTTGTTCACTTAACCAAACTTTCTTTTAAAATCAATCTAGTGTAGTCATAGTCAACCAAACGATTTTGTAGAATTAAAATTTTTTTATACGTATTATTTTGATTACACGTTGATATTTTAAAATTTACTTTATTGATTAATTCAGGTTGTAATAAAGTTAATCTTCTTTGATATAATAATTAATATCGATTCACATCCAGTATAATGATTAGTCTTGATGTTTTGATGACCAACTTGTCAGTCGTGAACAGGATATCCTTTTCCCCGAGTTAGGGTATATTTATATTTCCAGGTACCAGGTTTCTGTTAACTTTAACTTAAACTTAAGTAGAGGTACAATCCTCCACCCATTGATCACGCTCCTTTGAGTTCGTTAATGAACTTCGAACACACGTGGAACTGAAATTGCACTCAAATCATTCGGAAATAGAGAAGTGTGAAAAAAGATTTTTTATTCTTTAAAAAACTTGCGTCGTTTAAAATTTTATTCCTTTTTTTAAAAAGCAAACAATTTCAAGGCAATTTTAACCCTGCTTTATTAATATCCATCAGTTGTACATTTTTTTAAACGATAAATGTTTTAAAAGATTCGACAGCGGTATTAATGATCAATGGATGACTCTTCTTTAAAAAGTCATTTGTTACACTTTTGTATATTTATATCGAGAGTAATATAAATCACAATGTCATTTTTCTCCGTGAGTAACACGAAATACGTACAACTGTTACTACGGTGTAAGTACTATTATGATTGGGCTCAATTGTCCAATTGCCCGGTCATTGAATGCCGGCGTACTGAGGCTTAGCAATATACGTACTTTATTATTAGCAAACGGGTCGAGAATTCTCAACCACCCCGGCAAACTTCACCCGCACGGCTAGTCGAAGCACTTCCTTGCTGTCCCACTGGGGCAAAATGAGAGCTCCTGACAATCTTTTGTCTATTAAAAGTATTCAACAGCGTAATAGCGGCTAATATTACCAATTGGACAATGAAAGAAGTGGCGGGACCCGATTTACTTTAGGGAACTACACGTTGAGTAATGTCAAAAAAGAAACTATGGTTTTTCAAAAGATGTACTTCATCAAGTGTTTACTTGAAACATTTGTACGCATTTCATTTTTAAAAAAACCGATACCTTCTCATATGATGAGAATGTAAAAAAAGAAGATCCAAGAAAAAGGATCGACTAGAGTTTTTAAAAATAGTTTAATTAAAAATCAAGATCTTGGAAGCAGAAAATAAAAGCGATAAAAAATAAAATTTTGACAATGAACAAAGAAATAACAAGAGATTATTTTCTTGTCTCATTACTAGAGTCTGCGAAGAGACAAAAGCATAAAACGATTCTGCCATTGAGAGAAATCGATAAGCACTCACAGAACATCGCACTGTTCTGTCTCCTAATTAAGAAGAAAAATAAAATCGAGGGTTCATTAAGATAAAATCCTCTTGGCTCGTGAGCAATCTCTTAATATCCAGAGACGATGATAGATTCGAGATGTAATTATGCAGGTGAGCCAGGCCTAAAAAGATCCTAATGTCTATGCAACAGGCGAAACCGTCAAAAGTCTCGACGTTTCTATCTCTATCCGACTCGACGAGTTCCTCCACTTTTTTTACCTATCCCTAAAAGGGCTGAAAGGTATACTGTACAAAATGGAGGAATTTTAATTAGAATTTTAAGTTTTAACTTGTCAAAGCTGTTCAAAGTCATCAAGAAACACTTTAAACATCTTTAGAATAGGGCTAAAGGGTACCTCAGGGTTCGTATCCACAGGCTGAACCCTCTCGGTTGAGGGTGTATTGTATCGCTTGAGGCGACTGACCGAAGTACAGTTTGTTTCAAAGTCTCAAGTATTTGAAATAACTACCGATGAAGGTACTGATAGAAATAGTACGACTTAGAATCAGCCATATCAATGAGTGCAAAAGAGACGTTCTTATTATGCCTTGCCCTATTTGTGTCTCACCCACACTCATGCTTTTCTATGACTGAATATATATAGATCTGAAAAGGAAAGAAAAACACTCTCTAATAATATCTTTTTTAAAAATCTTTATTAGCAATACTTATATTTAACGTAAAAAAATAGTTTACGAGATATGTATTTGTTAATTAATATTGTGCGTTTTTCAGGGAAGATAAAGCGATGATAAATTTTCATTGTTGCAAAAAATATCGCGATCGGGTATTTGCTATTGGATTCTCAAATTGGATAGTTTAGAGAATTAAAAAACATTTTTTTAATTTCAGAATCCAGAAATGACAGAGGAGTGGGGTAGCACTTTCTTTTTTTAAACATTCATATTTTGTAAAAAAATCTGATGAGTTCAATTTTGCTGAAATATCTAACAGATTGTGTATCTTCAGAAAAAAATATGTTTAAGATGTCAACAAAATTTTTCACATTGTTTATGACAAATCGTTATTTCCAAATTTAAAAAAATTATATTACAATTTGACGTAGTTGTGTTAAATTGTCTATAAAATTGGTTTAAATAATATTTTTTTGCCACGAATATATTGCACATAGGACTTTTTGGAAAAATAACAATTAAAATCCACCTTCCTCAATGGTTATACCCAATTTTTTCAGATTTTTCTAGTAGCTGTAAGTATGAATAAAAAATTATTGCTTATAACGATTTGTTATAAACAATATGAAAAATTTTGTTGACATCTTAAACATACTTTTTCCTGAAGATGTACTATCTGTTAGATATTTCAGCAAAATTGAACTCAACAGATTTTTTTTACAAAATATGAATGTTTATAAAAAAAAGTGCCCCCCAGCCCTCTGTCATTTTTGGATTCTGAAATTTAAAAAAAAATGTTTTTTAATACATATTTTGAATTATCCAATTTGAGAATCCAATTGCAAATACCCGATCGCGATATTTTTTGCAACAATGCAAATTTATCATCGCTTTATCTTCCTTGAAAAACGCACAATAGTAATCATATTATATAATTATTATATTATATCATATAAAATACATATCTCGTAAACTATTTTTTTTACGTTAAATATAAGTATTGCTAATAAAGATTTTTAAAAAAGATATTGTTAGAGAGTGTTTTTCTTTCCTC
>JBAGKK010000595.1:2303-36514 GCA_037177015.1 Euceroptres primus | reverse complement strand
TACACTACCCAATTTCACTGAAAACTGAGTAGTGGGTCTGGTCAGTGCTATAGGGTCTCATATGCACCGGGATGGCGAGAGGAAAATTTTTTTCTTTTAGAGTTTATGTTGCAGTCAGAAGCCAACTACATACATTAACATTTTCTACGAAATTAATAATTTATTTTGAGATTTTTGGCCGCCATTTTGAATTTTTTCACCCTTAAATTTATAATTAGCAACCCCCAGATACATAATACACTATTTTCGTGGATTTGGACTGCATTTGTTCAAGTTATTCAACTTTAAAAACTATTTTACGGAAATCTTTGCTTAAACAAATAAATAACAATTAGCGAAGAGATATTTTTTCTTAACTTTTCATTACACATCTTTAGCAACACAATGCAAAAGGTTTCATTCAAAACAGTGGAACGCCGCCGGGTTTCCAAGTTTTTTATTTTTAACTTCTAACGTGACTCCTCTAAGATAAAAAATGACTGTGTTAATTGTTTTTTTGTATGTAACTGCAATTAATTAATAATTTTTTCATTTAATATTAATTATTAATATTTAATATTAATAATATTAATTAATAATATTAATATTAATTTAAATAATTAATAATGTATTTCTAAATCGCAAGTGTAAAATGCAGCGAATTTGATTTACAGATTCTGAGAGTAATTTGGAGGCCGATTTGGATAATGACAAATTGGACAATGAAAGAGACGGTAACGATAGTCCAGGCGAGCACAATAAAACTTTGCCTGAGTGTCAACCAATGTTCAATAAAACCGACGAAATGCATGGAACGGTCGTAAAACCAGCCGGAAGTATGTTGCGTCTTAGGTGTCCAGCTGTAGGGAATCCGCAGCCAAACATCACTTGGCTCAAGAATAACGAGGAGCCCAAGAGGACTCTGGGAACTGCCATCAGAAATAAGTGGACTCTGAGGCTCGAGGATCTTGTTATTCAAGATGGGGGAAATTATACCTGCATCGTTTGCAACTACCTTGGATGCATCAATCACACTTTTAAAGTCGAAGTCATTGGTAAGTCTACATCCTATGATTGGCCTTTAAATTTAAAAATCTCGAGTTGGCAGAAATACCAAAATGCTAATTTAATATTCCTTTAGTTACCTTTGTTTAACAACAAAACATGACTGTAACAATTCTGAGAATTGTCAATGAAAGTTATTAAATCTTGCATGATATCAACAGAGCGGTTTCCACATAAACCATACATCAACGAGGATTTCCCCAAGAATGTGACGGCCGTGCTCTACAGCAATGTTACATTCAAATGTCCAATAGTATCGGATCTCGAACCTTTTATGGAGTGGGTACGAGTTGCGGATTACCCTGGGGATATGGAAGAAACACCAAAAGGAGAATTGCTCCAGGTACATCCACTATTGGATTCGGTGGAGGTTCCTGCTTCCTGGAATTCTGATGCTTATTTTCTAATCTAAAATCTAAAATATTCGTTTCTATGTCAGGGATAACAGATACTTGTTCGTGGTAGACGGATTTCCTGGTTCTAATTATGTTCTCTATATTAAATGTATTTCACTTTATTCACAGGTGATGGTGGTGATGGATATACGACTATATACGTGTTTACTGCTTCGTTTCAATATTTTCAGATTTCTTTGCTGGTTGCAGAGTCTTCACGAGTCTCCTCTCCACTTGTTCAAATTTTTATGTTTACGTACTTATTTTATTTCATGTTTACTAGATTGATACTTTTATTTTATCTAAAAGACTTAATATTTAAGCATTCTCTAAACTGCTTTTTTTTCGTGTCACTGTAAAGCGTTGTGGTCAAGGTTTTACTTTTCTGATTGTATCAGAGTCTCACTGACAAAGAACTGTTTTTTGATGACTAGTTTTCAATCATCAATTTCTTATTGATTCTGATGCAATCAGTCTTTCTTTTATCTATCGTGTCTAATTTAACTAAACTGCGAGACAAGTCTGTAAAAATCGGTGGTTGGGTCTCTTTTTCTGTAGAAACTGTGAAGCATCGACCAATTATGACAGTAGCTCCGGCAAATACGACGGTCCTGATTGGAGGCAACGCTACTATGAACTGCCTAGTACTTTCGGATGCTCATCGTCACCTCGAGTGGTACCATGGATATCATACAGATCTTGAAAACATCATCAAAACCAACCAAAGCTTAAGGGTTGAGGTTAAGGTGGGCTTGCAGTTCTATCTGCATTTGCATGAATAAAATTAATTTAATGTGCGTTTTCGTAGTTTCCTTAAATTCTAATCTTTACAGCATTCCTTCGCATGGTCCAGTTCTTGGCAAGCACGAGTCAACGTTTTCATCTACTTGAAACTAGAACTTTAGTTTCCATGTGCCTTGATTCCAAAAAAATACGAAACTAGTCAGAAATGAAGCAACAGATTAGATTGATCTTGTAAATCTTTTTAAAAAAGTGCTGACTGGTTTTAGCTTTTAAGTATTTCAAAATTGTAAAAGTTGTTGCCATTCTTATTGCTTCATCTCATCTCTCATTCCTTTTGCATTGTATAAGGCTTTTATCTAAACTATGAATATTCTTGCATGTAGGATGTGTTTTTCATCTCATCACAAAAGTTTCTCAAAACCTGTACAAACAGTAGAACAAAATCTGGTTTTGATTCTGTTGAGAGTTTTCTATAGTTTTTTTTCAAGTATTCAGGACTTGTTATCTAATTGAAATTTTTTTCCTTTAGTCTGGTGCAGATCAAAATCCCGAAGTACTGACGCTCACCAACGTGACTGAAAAGGATGAGGGTTGGTACACTTGTATCGCACAAAATACACTTGGCGAGGCATTTAGTAGCGCATATCTCCGAGTTGTGGATTGTAAGTAGAAAAAAAATGTCGATTGATCAATCTAATCATTCACATTAAAACTCTCTAAAGAAATTTGCAACTAACGAAATTTGTCTTTTGCATCATCAGCCCTGGAAGAAGAGATTCGAGTTCCCCTTACAGCAAGATCTCAATCATTGCTGGTAAACATTCTTGCTGCTGTGCTCATTGTCTTCTTTGCATTTGGTGGTATAGTTGTTGGCTACATATACCACCGATTGAAGCGAGAAAAAATGAAGAAACTGCTCGCAATCGAAACAGCAAGAGCTGCTGTGGTGACACAATGGACTAAAAAGGTCATCGTGGAGAAGCAGAATCTCGTCAATGCCCAGAACGTTCAAGAACCACTTTTGATGCCTGTGGTGAAAATTGAGAAGCAAAAATCAACAGTGACTACGGAGGACAGCAATGGAGGAAGCATTTCTGAATATGAACTTCCTTTGGACAGTGCCTGGGAGTTGCCGAGAGAACACATGGCTTTGGGAAATACACTCGGAGAAGGTGCCTTTGGAAAAGTCGTCAGGGCTCAAACCAATACTGGAAAACCCGGTATACCTGGTATTGTGGCTGTCAAAATGCTCAAAGGTAAACATAAAATGGTACCTTAGCTTCTCTTATCCTATTCTTTTCTAAATTGGATCAATTCGATTAGATTCAGAATATGTTTTTCTATCAAGATATATACTAAAATCAAATTCTATTTTGGCAGAGGGTCATACAGACTCGGAAATGATGGACCTGGTTTCGGAGATGGAGATGATGAAGATGATTGGCAAACACGTAAATATCATAAATTTGCTGGGAGCTTGTACCCAAGGTGGACCACTTTATGTAGTCGTCGAATTTGCGCCACATGGAAATCTTCGTGACTTCCTTCGGGATCATAGACCCTCTTCGGGATACGAACCGACAATCGGCGAGGATCAGAAGGAGAAGAAGACTCTAACTCAAAAGGATTTGGTGTCCTTTGCCTACCAAGTAGCGCGAGGAATGGAGTACCTGGCCAGTAGAAGATGCATTCACAGGGATTTAGCAGCCAGAAACGTCCTCGTTAGCGAGGAATACGTCTTAAAAATTGCAGACTTTGGTCTAGCTAGAGACATTCACTGCCACGACTACTACAGAAAGACAACAGATGGCAGGTTGCCAGTCAAGTGGATGGCACCAGAGGCTCTCTTTCATCGCATCTATACCACTCAGTCCGACGTGTGAGTATACAAATTACTTGATCAGAATTAGACCTGGCGTTGTACAGCATATTCTCATAATCCTTTTCATATTTTCAAGCAGTAAAGATCAACATTTGGCAAAATAGAATTGATAATAAATCTTCTTCAGTTAAGATTTGCGCAGCTGAACCGCAATAAAGTAATAAATAAATAAATGTCCATCTTTTATTGCAGATGGTCGTACGGAATTCTGTTGTGGGAAATCATGACACTAGGAGGTACACCGTACCCATCCGTACCGTCGGTCGAAAAGTTGTTCCAGTTGTTAAGAACAGGACATCGAATGGAGAAACCGCCCTGTTGCTCGATCGAAATGTAGGTTTCAATTAATTGCAAAAATAAAGTCTGTAAAAAGATTCCAGAATCGTAAAGAATGTCACTTTGTTTTTCAGATATATGCTCATGAGGGACTGTTGGAGCTATCAATCGAACGAAAGACCAATGTTTGGAGAACTGGTCGAAGATCTCGATAGGATATTAACGATAACTACAAACGAGGTAATTTTGTTTTTCAATGCAGCGATGTTTTTATTTTCATTTAATTTTTTATTACTCTATCCTCTATATTCGTTTATTCCTTCTTTTGTTTCAGGAATACTTGGATCTGGGTCTTCCACAACTCGACACACCCCCATCCAGCCAAGAATCCAGCGAAGCTGAAGACGATGACGACGATGGTCAAGAAACATTTCCCTACTTGTTATGAGACTACAGTGAATCAGTTTGAGAAAATATTCTAAAACCTACGTCTAATTGAAAAAAACGATGTAAGAAAGAAAATGCAAGAATGGAAGAAAGTGCGGAGTGACGAAGGAAAAGAGATTGGCTACCTAATTTTTCTGGTTAGAACGTTAGGTAGTGTTGATTAATAATCGACTGAAGTAACGAACACGCCAAATAATACAAATCAGTATTGTCTAATAGCGCGTACTCTATAGAACTTAAGAACATATAAGAGCGTGGAAAACACTCAGTTCAAACAATGCGAATGATAAATCTTTATAAAGAAAGTAAGTAACTTTTGTAGATTTTTTTTTAGTATTGTGCCATGAAAGAAGTGCCTTGATAATAAAGGCAATACCGATAAACAGCGAAATTTCAGATTTTTATCTGCAGTTTTTGTACAAATCTAAACCGCCCCAAGAGGCAGAATTGAGTGGAGTATTTTTCTATTTAACTTTTGGCGAAGGATCAAACTTGTAATTTTGAGACCGAGTCAAATGATCGCAGTCATCATTTTCGTCTTTGCTCTGTGTATTGTCGATGATAAAAAATTTTGTATGTTTAAAATTACATGACGGCGAAATACTGCGTTTGTACCTAGTCAATTCATACTCAAGTTTTTGTACATTGATAGATTATAACTTTTAGAATACACTTGTGACGGTTCTACGTGAGTAGAGATAGTTGTTTATTGTTAATTTTGTGCATTGTTTCCGTTGTTGGAAAATTGAAGAGGGTGGTGTAATTAAAGAACCGTTTGTTAAAGATAGGTACTTCCCTATTATATTTGTAAATAGCCCGTCCAACGAATGGAAATATCTTGCTTCGAGACAGCAAACTTGGCCAAAAAGTTACGTAAACGTATTCAAAAACTTCCGTCTGTGTAACAGTGTAGCTACACACTCAGCCGTGTTTATAATCATATATTTATTTTTATGAAAATTAAATAAATTTGAATAAGTTTTTAAATTTGAAGTTATGTTTTCGATAGTTATATTTGTATAAAGATTATTATTAACGGAAAGTTTCACTGTTAAACAGACTCTTAAATCAATACATATATGGATGTCCGTAAGAAAAGGGACAATTTTGAAAAAAATGAGGATTTAATACATTTTCAAAGTTAAAATAAAAAAAAAAGCATTTCAAGAAAGATATTTGCAGTTTTTGCGAATGTCATAAAAACACGTCTTGTATTTTTCTCTTTATGAAAATATACCTCGTTCTTATGGACATCCACATATTGTAATAATGTTAAGAATTCTATATAAAGTGTATAAATAGAAATTTAAGTAAAACGCTTAGTGATAGATAATTTATTCTGTGTAAATTAACTATTGAAAATTTGTACCATGAACCTTTTTTTACATAACTTAAGATTACTGTTACAAGATTGTAATCGTGAAGAACAAATCTTTCTTGATTCAATCTTTCAGCCTTTAACTCTTGAACAAAGAGGAACAAGTGTTTGTATAAAAAATATGTATGACGAAACAAGAGGCAGTAAGGTTAGATTAAAAATTGTAAATAATGATAATATTTTGTTTATTATTTAAAAGCAAACCAGGGGCGATCAACACTCAGAAAGTAGCCAGTAAAGCAGCATTTATATATAATACGTAAAAGAACGTTATGTCCGTGTAAAGTTATTGTAATGTGAATTCAAACTCCAATAAATCAAATTTATACTCATTAGATTAAAAACTTTCTTATCCCTTTTTTTTAGTTCCTTAAAAAATCTAAAATCCCTAAATTTAATAATAAAAAACCAGTAAGGAAAATGTTTTAAAATGCCAATAAAAATAGTGACTCGATGCAATCAGGGCTTCTGAAATACATAATTAAACGTTTTCCCACTTCTTTGGTGGGGATGTTTGATACGCGTCTCCTTGTTAGAAATCAATGTTTTTTGGTTGACAGAAACAAAAATATCAGCATACTTACTTTAAAAAAAGCAATAACTATTGCGAAAATGTCAAATTTCCAGTTTTTGGAAAAAAAGGCCAATAATATAAATCAGGGCTTTCACAAAAATGAATATTTTCCTGCTTTCTTTATGGGGGATGTTTGATTCGCGTCTCCTTGTTAGAAATCAACGTTTCCTGGTCGGAAGGATCAATTAAAAATGCCAGCAAATTTAGAAAAAAGCAGCAACTATTGCAAAAATGCCAAATTTCCAATTTTGGAAAAAGTGACCACTAAAATAAATCAGGGCTTTCTCAATAATTAAAAATTACCTCCTAGCTTTTTTTGTCCGGCTATTTGACAAGCGACTACTTATTATTGCAGTTTACGATTGCTAACATTAATTAAAAATTATCGACGCTGTAATAAATGTAAAATTCTTTTTCTTTCATTTGTTTTATCAGTCAAATGACTTTTGTCTATATTAGCTATACATAATATACAATTACTAACTATCGACATTTGCAAAATTTTAAAATTAAACAGGTGCATCAATTTAATTTTAAAATCAGGTGAACCAATTTAAATAATTATTGAAAAAAGTCAACATGACAGCGCAGCTTCACACTGTGAACGGAAAACTATCAAGATTATTGCATGTAATAGAATATTATTAATTACTTTCAATATCTTAAACCAAATTTCTTATTAGTACGGCAAGTATTTTAAAATAATTTAAATTATAAAAACGAAAATTGTCACCCTAAATCTCAAAACAAAAGAATTTCAAACTATAACTCCAAAATAGCATTATAGATAATAAATTTAAATCATATCCCTAATCGCACTGTTTCTCTACTTAATTTTAAATAAGTAACTTTAGTGTTTAATTCATTTTAAAAATGACGTACTGTCGCCATATTCCTTACGTCCACACGTTTTCAAAAATTATTTCTGGCTTAATGAAAAATAATTATTTAGCCCCTCCTCCCAACCCCCACTAACCCGAATGACCGCGTGCCTTTGACCTTTCAAACTCCGACGGTCGTGGCGCTGAAATCAGTCCGTTTTGTTGTCATCGTCACTAGCCACATTTACAATAACTTGTTTTTACAGAAGTTTTGTTAGAGTCCTTTTTTAAAAATTAAAAACCACATGTGCCGCGAAACGAAACCAAAATGCCCTGCGGATGTATAAATGGAATAGTGAAGAGCTAGCGAAACAAGTGAAAAATTTAATCTAGTGTCGCCACCCCAATTGAGGTTAGAATTCTATAACCCAGTTTTTTACAAAGCTCATCTACTCAAAGTGAAATTTATGAAGTGTAAAAGTTCTTATTGAACTTATTAGGAGGGAACAAAGAAAACAGTTAACGCAAAAATGTCTTCTTTAGTGAAAATATTACATTTTGTGTTTCGGAGACCCACTATGACAGCACCAGAATCTATCAAAGTGCTTCCGCCCACGTGAATATCAATTTTAATAAACTATTAGAGCCACGGATTAATTTTCCGTGATATAATATTGAAAGCAGTTCGAAGTGAGATTTCAATTTGGAAGAGGTTTGATTTAAAACATTCGTATTTTGGAGTAAAGGCTAGATTACAAGTTGACAGGATTCACCCTTCCTGTCAAAGGAACTTTTGGAGTAAAATTGTATTCAAATCCTTCAATAACATTTCGAAAAGCATCAAAGTTTGATTTTGAAAGCTGCAAATGCATAAAAAATCAAAGTTGTACATTGTCCAAACTTTAAAGCATCCGAATTCAAAACATTTCGAAAATTGAAAGCATTCAAATATTAATTCTTTTGAAATTGTACGCTTTAAAGTGTCTAGTCTTTTAAAGTTTAAAGGCTGAATCAAATCAGCGACATCACTTTTCCCAATAGTCACTTAAAATTAAAACACGAAACTCAACCCAGTTTCTACCTTCACAGGTGGTAACTCCTGCCGTTTAAATGGTGCTCACTGGTGCCATGGAAAGGAGGATCAAACTAAAAACATTAAATAGCCATATAACCTGCAAGATCTGTCGAGGTTATTTAATCGACGCAACCACTGTGACCGAGTGCCTACACACCTTCTGCAAGAGTTGTTTGGTCAAACATTTAGAAGAAAAGCACACTTGCCCAACATGCCAAATAGTTATTCACCAATCGCATCCTTTGCAATATATCAGTTTCGACAGGACGATGCAAGATATTGTTTACAAGCTGGTTCCTGATCTTCAAGAAAGTAAGTCATATCGAGAAACTCTTATAAATTGTCAACATGAACTGTGTTTTCTATCCACTTTTTATAGATGAAATCAAAAGAGAAAGAGAGTTCTACAGAGCACGAGGCTTGCCTTGTCCCAAAGATATTTTGCCAAATGCTGGCGAAATGGAAGAGGAAAAGACCGCTGCAGATTCACATGCTGAATCTGATTATCATAGAGCGGATGAACAAGTACGTCATGCAAATGTTTTGCATTATATGCGTGAAAAGGTGATTCAAGAAACTAAATCGATTTAATTTATTCCCAGGTCAATGTATGTTTGGAGTGCATGAATGCAAGCCTGAAGACACTTAAACGAAGATTTATCAGATGTTCTGCACAAGCTACTATCACTCATCTAAAGAAATTTATAGCGAAAAAAGTTCTAACTGGAATGGAAAAGTATCGAGATGTAAGTTCTTGGAGTTGGTTTACTGTATAATTCCATGAAAAAAGGTTTTAATATTTTTTTTAATTAACTTATGTATGTCCAGATTGACATTTTGTGTAATGACGAGCTGTTGGGGAAAGATCACACGTTGAAGTTTGTTTATGTAACAAGATGGAGGTTCCGGGACCCACCTTTAAGGTTACAATACCGACCACGCATAGATATCTAGAGGAACTCTTTTAATTACGGGCCAAGTGATGGGAAGGAAAATCTACTATCGTGTTTTACCTTATCTCTAATTCCATTCGTCTGTCATTTCTCAGTACTTATATATGTGTTATTCTCATATATCACCCACAATGAATTTTAAGGCAGAGAATGTTGACCCTGCAGATTTAAGGAAGAAACGACTTTGGACACTAATTTTGACTTTGGGTACCAAAGGAAAACCAATGTCATCGCGATATTTTAGCGCATGTATACAGTAATCATGTTTTTGGAATCAGTCATAGCATTTATGCTTCCCTATAACTGGTTCGAAAAAGATCTTATTGTAAAAAATAGCATTGATAGCTCATAGCTTAATATATTTATACTCGAGTGATTTGCTACTCTCGTCTCAATCTGATTTTTGAAGACTGAGATTGCCAAGAACAGTCTTGGCAGTTTATCCTCATGGGCGACTTAGTGTTTTTGCTATGGAGTTTCAATGAGGATAAATAATATTTTTCATATTTTCTCTACTCGTTTTTACAATACAAATGTGGCTCTTTTTAAAAGATTTTTTTTTAAACGAGTGAAATAATTTTTATTTGTGAGATTTTTTTGGTGAATTCTGTTTTAATCGAATATTTTTTATCAATCAATTGTCTTCGATTGTTGTAATTTTCAAGTAATTGGTCTGTAGCTATAAAAAGCTAAAAAATTCCTGCTTTTTAAAATATCTTGACTATTCAGCGTCAAAAGTCATATTCTCTCCAATTTGTACTAAATTTGTATTATATTCCAATGTCTTGTCTATTATTGTAAGTAAAGAAGTGAACAAATTTTCATTTCCAATTATGTAAGGATTAATTCGTGTCATATGTAAATTTGGCTGGTGCAGGGAAACATTGAGACATGATTTTTCTATGTCGGCAACATTTTTTATTATGAAGAGCATACTAAAAAGTGTTAGAGTTAATTTAACGCAATTAATTTAATTTTAGAAAACGAAGTGACTTAGCACTGGCATTAGGTATTTTCTAAAGTGTAAGTCCTGTCTGATTTGCTTGGCTTCGATCTAATTAATTATAGTTTATGATTATGACACTCACGTTCCAATTTAAAAAGGAAATTTCATTTTCTTCCAATCACCACTGAACGTCGACCCGTACATTTAATACTTGTATTTAATATGATACGGCCGAAACCAGCGACCTTCATACTTATGACATAAGCTAGTAAATTCCAATTTAATCGACCTCATTGCATATAGAATATTTTTGAAAGAATTTTGAATCTGGATAACTTATTCGACTACTTGAAAAGATTGATGCTAGGCCTGAATGTTTCGAGCTGTGTATGTTTATGGGCCGTAATATTAATGGACCTTGAAAGTAGTAAATTTTTTCCGTTGATTGAAAAGTTTTTAAATTAAAAGGTGTTTGCTGAAATTAAAATATCTGATCAATTTAATTGATTTTTATATTAAACGTCTTTTAGTTTAAACTTGAAACACATTTTGACTAGAACTAAATAATTCAATATTACATACTGTACAGGTGCATCAACCGGTGGTTTGAACTTGATATTTTGCTCAGACGATTTTGCGGTATAAGGGAAATATTTTTAAAAATAAATTTCACAAAAAGATGATCTATACTATAGTTGCAAATGGAACTTTGAGCAAAATTCAAGACAGAAATTATTGCTTTTAGTGAATAAATATCGAGATGTTAAAAATAAAGTGTGATTGTATATAATATTAGAGAAATCGAAATCAATTTGCAAGTAGCAGCATACAAAAAAAAGCTTGTACTATGTACACTGTGTGTGTATCGCTCTAAATTATTCAATAAATATGTTTTGTACAGTAATACAAGTTGAATGCTAATTGTTTAAAATTTTAAGAATTCGAGATTAAATCTCTCTGTAAAATAATCATTGCACAACTGCAACATAAATTAATTATTGTTATGTATAAGTCGACCTTAAAAAAATTGAGTTTATGGTAAAATCCTGTTAATTTTAAACGTAAAAACCAAAATAAACAATGTTACTAAGGTTACTAAAATGATATTTTATCAAAATGGAAGGACTCACCTTTGTTGGTCCTTCGTCGTGGATGACATGATCCTGGAACAATTTTCCTGAAGTTTCACTGTCATATTTTCTGTCTTAATCAGACCATGAGTTTTTAGAGCACTTCACTTTGCACTAGATAAAAGCACTGAACAATCGAGAGTTTTTAAGAAAAATCCTAACTGGGAAAGCGATCTATATTTTAACATAATTTATTAAATTGACTCGATTTCACTTGTCATTCGATATATTATGTTAAAAAACGACAGTATTTTAATCAATTAACTTTCCAAGATTAATTTCTTGAAATCAACTCAAATTTACTTATTGTTTTGGACGACACAAAATACCGAGAAACTTTTCCAAATATTACCACGGTTGATACGGCGCCAGACAAAATATCGTACACAATGATTGAGTAACATATTCTAAACACTTTAATGGAAACAATTTTACTTTCTCAACTAAAATAAACGACAAAAGTATTCCGAAATTGAGAAACCGACCAGCAACCACGAGACAGCTTTATGATTTCAATCACAAGAATGAAAGCGATCTGAACGACTTCTGTAAACAACCCGAATCAAAACAATTGAAACAATCACAACTCGGCCTTTGTAGCAGATCTTACAAGTTATAAATTCTTGGTGCATTTTATTCTTTTATATCAAACCGTAGAGTACGTGTTATATCGCGACGTTAAAACATTATTCATTTCCGGCGTCCATTATAATAATAACAATAAATACAAAATTGGTTAACGACTTTTTCATCTCTGACAAATTCGCTCGATTTGGTCACGTGATCACGCAAATTTCAAATTTGGATTCTAAGACGCTAAGCTTCTTTAAAGTTATAATTTGAAAATTGAATTGTCTTGTCATTGGAGAAAGAATTTCGAGAAAGAATGATGTATGTACAAATCTATGAAGTAAAACAATTCTCTTATTAAAAAAAGTATTCAGTTATTTTCTATTCTGTTATTCAGTATTCATATTCAGTATTCATTTTGAACAGTCCGCGAAATATCGAATGTCGAGTTGAATTTCTCGAGCATGCGCATAACATTTCCCTCTTCTTGTTGCGTGTGGGTAAATGTGTGCATACCCCATACAGTTATGAAATACTTCAATGGGGAATGCAAAAATAACATAACCGACTCGTCCAACCCCTCCAACCTCTAACAAATGGAATTTGTACGTGTAGTGTTTTTTTGTGTACATTTGACAAGAAATCGTAGCAGTAGATGAGTTTGCAGGATAGTTTATTCTCCGAGGATGTGGAGAACGACATAACACTCTTCTCTAGGGACGAAAGACGAAAAAGGTAAGCGAATCTGAGAACGATCACGTTTCTGCTGTGATGTTCGTTGACGTAACCTAAAAATTAAGATCTATCAAGTCATTAACGCTCTTGTTTTGTTGAAAGAGCGTATGTTTTCATTCAAAGCTGATTATTCCCTCGAAACAACTACTTTTTCCTGCTTGCTTGTTTATTCTTTATACGATGAAAAGGTCTTGTATAAAAGTATCTTGGGTATTCATAAACTTAAAGTAGTATCATTTTCTTATAAGAAAGCACAAACGCGTATAAAAATCGATGCAACAAACGACGTTTCTTCTAAATGTACCGTGATTAGACCTTGCTCCAATTGTTTAGCCTGTGTGGTTTTAAAGTTTTAATAGTTAATTTCTAATTTACATAAAATCAATGATTTATTAACTAGATGCTTAATTATTAGCAGAAGCTGGGGTATGCTTAATTATTTTCTAATGTAAAATTTTTGAACTGTATGTTAATTTGTTTAAAGTACGAAAAACTATTCCAAAAATAAAATATTATACTAATTTATGGCTAGGAAGTCTGATTTTTTTTGTTACGTATTTCATTTTTGAGTTTTTTTTATAGATGCTTGAAAAACTATGACTTGTAAAATTATTTTAAAACTTGCAATAATTTATCTTACTATTTGAATAGCCACAATGTCTTGTAAATCTCCTTTTAATTGTAATTCATATATTTTATTCGCATAATTTTTCACTTGTGATTTGTTCTTTACTTTTATGGTTTAGTGGTTGGCCCATATTTTTAATTAGAACAAAAAGATTTTCAATATCAGTGCTCTTTACTTTTTACTAATTCTCTCAAGTTCAACGAGCGAATCATTTTGCAAATTGGTAATGATAAAAGAATTAATTATTACGCAAGTAATTAATTTCTAAGAGACCGAGATCCAATTTCTTTATCTAATTGCACAATATTACAAATTACGTACATATAATTACAGAATAACTTAATACATAGTACGTTTATGAATATATAACATGAACTCTTAAAGCAATTAAAAGACTAAAAACAATTCACTTCTCTACACGCTTGATTTCACTTTAGCAGTTGAAAAACGACTAGTGTATCTTATCTCATAATTAGTACTTGAAATTACGGAATTAAATTAAACAGATACTCCGATTACTATTATAAATCTAATACCTAAAGTCCTAAGGTAATCTTGTATTCTTCAGAGTATGATGCCAATTTTCCTTTCTTTTTCATAAGTTTCGAATATTTCAAATTCTAAAATTATTAATTACTAAATAGACAAGCGATAAATTAAGAAAATTAACAGAATTTGGCCAAAATAATTTTAAATATTATCAAAATTAAAATTTTGTTGTGAATTTGTGCAGAAAATGCTTTTTCGTAACTACATTTGTAGTGTGCAGAATCGGTGAAATTTTGGGGGTAAAGGATTTTCAAACAAAACAAGGACCAGGAAGACATTGAAAGAGAAAGTAACGTTATGTAAAAGTTTACCGATGTTAGTAGCTGGTGGGATATCTACCTGTTCCCGAAAGCAGCCACCAAGCTTCTTTCAGTTACATTCACCTCTTCCAGTTTGGTTTTACTTTCAGTTGCGATTAAGACGGTGTCTCAGTCACTCTTTTCACTTTCAGAGTGCTCGTGTTTCCACCGGTAAACAACTATAGAAGATTTCTTATACACCAGATCGTGCAAGATCGGTTCGCCGACCTTTTGTACACGTTCTCCATCGGTCAGAGCGTCGCGAGGAGAACCGTGGTGTGCTTTAAGACCGATGTGATAAGGTGAATAATTAAGTGGAAATGAAAAAACAAAACTTGTGCAAAATGATTCATCGTGTGTGAGAAAAAGCGATTAATTTTCTTTACTTTTTTTTTGTTATTTTTCGTGTAATAGCTTCTGTCAAGTTTTAATTTTTAATTTTCTTGATTGATTTCCTTGAAAGAGACTTTGTAAGAGATTTTTTAAGGTTTTGAATTCTTTTGTTTAATTCTTTTGAAGAATTTGTATCATTGTAGTATTCTGTTCAATTAAAGTAATTAGGTACGCGAATAGGAAAATTTCTCTGGCCTGCCGATAAATGTATAATAAAACGTGTAATTGCTTGGGAGAAAACTAGTATGTATTTGAAATATTTTATGTTAAAAAGAAAATGATTTGATAGTTGGAAATTGCTTTTTTCTGAAGATCTTTTAACACGAAGATAACAATGTTTCATGATTAAAAAATTGAAAAATTTTATGAAATGAATTATTTATTTAGGCGTTTTTAATTTAAAATAAAATCAATTCTATTGGATCGTCGATGAAAGTCATGCTTGTCGATGAATGTACATAATCCTTGAAGCGCATATTGCACAATCACCGTATTAAAAGTGAAAATACCAGCCAGTCCTTACTTTACTGAAACCAGTCTCAAGAATTGAAATATTTCAAGTACTGATTCTTGATGGAAAAATTATTTATGGCAACGGAATGAAACAGAAAGGAAAAAACCCAATTTAATTAAATCTATATTTGCTTTTTTATACGAACATAAATACACTCTGAAGAAAACTTCTTTTACATAACTAGGAAATTATTCAATTCATGTTTAAAACTACAAAACCAATTCACATCATTTTGTAATAAGTGCAATACGTTTTTCCATACATTCCATTTTCATAATCTATAAGAAGTCATTGCACCTAAAGTAGAAAAAGATTCTCACACCCGATGAAGTACCATGTGAGAAAATAAAATTAGTAAAATTTCTTTTGATCCATGAAATGTAAAAAATATATATTTTGCTCAAAAGGGACCCAAAATTAAATGTATCTACGTTCAAAACAAGCGGTGACACAAACTCCAGTGCGATGGGTGTCCAAGGACAATGCTTACCTCCATCTACGCCGGAATACAGCGCGCAAAAACAAAGACAAGGTGTGTGAATGAAACTTTGCAGTGTTTAGATTTTATCGGACAGAAAGCGTGAGAGATCAGTGTTTTTTTTTGGTGTCGTTTTAGTAAAGACAGTTCCCACCGTGGAGATCTACAGACCACCAGCTGCCAGGAGAGTAAGAAACGAGGCTGTAGCTTTAGAGTCATCGACCAATCAACCGATACCGGAATCTTGTGCCTCTACCAAGTAAGGAAAATCAACTATTGTTTTCTAAAAAAAAAAAAAGAGAGAAAAACTGCCTAATCAAGAAATTCTTTATTTTTAAACTTTAAAAACATTTACAGAATTTACTAAATTTACTAAACATTTACTAAATTTCTAGCTCATAAAATCTTAATGGTCCAGAGTTGTAATATTTTGTCTTGATTCAGGTTGGGTAAAAAAATATACGGTCTTTAGCTTTGGATAATGAAAACTGTGCAATTTGTAGAACATGCGATTAAGTTTGTGATACAACAAAGAATTACTTTTTAGGAACACAAAAAACTAAACTTCATTTATGTTTGCGTCTTGAAAAAGGAAAACAGTCCAAATTTAAAGAAATCATTTGTTTCTCTATACCTACATGTATTTTGGATAAGAACTGATTTCTGAAAACGACTTGGCGTTTTTATTTTTTTTTTATTTTCATGCTTCATTTTCTGAAAAGGAATGAAGAAAGTGTAGAACGTAATTTATTTAAACGTTTTCAGAACTGGTCGACAAAAGCGACCCGATCGCGCTGTTTACGTGCCAAGGCATAGAAGAAGTTTAGAAGTGGAAGGCAGCCCTGTTCGACAAGAAAAGAATCAATCAGATCATCGACCACGAGAAAACGATCCTGCGAATTCTTCAGTTCATATTACAAAGACTTCTCGCAATTTTGCTTTTGGTATATCAGGAGTCATCAATGATGGATTGATTTCGAAAGTTGAATCGAAAAATCCAAACATCTGCAATTTCTTTGAAAGTCAGAAATCCGATTCAGTTGAGAGTTCAAAATATGATTTCTCGCAAAAACTTGAGAATTCTCCAGATGACCAGTCTTCCAACTCAAGTAATTTCGTGTTTAAGCCTTCCAAGGTAGAGGAGAATCTCGAGGATACGATTCAGAGATCGTATCCCACAAGCGCTGAAAGTCAGTCTTTAGAAACCCAGGATGATTCAACATCTGATAGTTTACAGTTTAACATTAATCTTACTACAGATACCAAGGTCGAAGAGAATAATCGACTCTGTGAGAGCAAAAGTGATTCATCATCGATAGATAGAAGAAAAAAGAGTAAAGTTGTAGTCAAAGACAATTCAGGGTTCCTGTCAAATGAAGAAAATTGTGATATCGAAATGTCACCCAAGCAGAATCATCATAAGGTCGAAGATGATGCTTCCAGCCGTGATAAAGTAGCGAACCAGAAGAATAAAAGAGTAGTTAGCCATAATGATGGCTCCGATGTTCTCATAATTTCCAATCCCAGAAGCAGAGAAGACACAATTAAACAAGAGGTTTCTGTCACTCCCATGACACCACCAGAGAAAAAGGTCAAGAAGATCGAGAGACCAAAAAGCAAACCTGCAGCACCTCCTTCTCCACCTATAAAAGTTAGCAGGGATGATTGTGATTGGGACAGCCTCTTTGATGACAACGGAGATTGCTTGGATCCAACTCTTGTCGACGAAGTACGATTCTCTATTAATAACAATTTAATACATTAACAAACATTTTACATTTCGGTATTATAATGACAAGTTGGAAACAACTCTTGGACTAGGTTCTAATAAGTTTTCATTTTTTCAGCTCTCATCAGCAGTTGGTGAAGTGACAATCGAGCAACCCAAGAGTAACTACAAAACCTATACCAAGACTATTGAAGTTTCTAGTGATGAATTCGCACACGTTGTGGAAATTTACAATTTCCCATCGGAATTCAAAACCTGCGACTTGGTGGCTGTTTTTAGTCCTTTCAAGAGTGGCGGTTTTGAATTGAAGTGGGTGGATGACACGCATTGTTTGGGTGTCTTTAGCAGCCCTCTCGTAGGTGAGTTGCAAATTTTGTTTCATAATTAAACCAGGGATAGCAGATGCAGTATTTGACATCAATTTTACTACAAATTATATTGATTTTTTAAAAAGACATTTAAGAAATTATTTTCATTTCCTAACAAGATTGAAAATAACTGTTTTAAACACTTTGTTGTTGCATTAAATATTAAAAATATATATTGTTAAAATTCGTCGCACAAAATAAAAAAGTATTTTGGTGCATTATGAACTAGTAGTAAAAACAGATTACTTAACAGATTCGTATAGGTCAAGGTTGAAAGTAGAACAAAAGTTTTTGAAGCAAGTCTTTCTGTGTAACTTTCTATCGTCAACTGATTATGTAACGGTTCTACTCGTCCCTCCTTCAATGTAGTGAAATAAGAACCACCAAGCGCCTCTGAAACTTTCGTTTGTGTTTTATTACGACATGATAGTAGTTCATTAAAAAAAGTTACGATTTTATGACCCACGTACTTCACACACTGGAATTCCACATGCATTTTCTTTTTCCAAGAACGAAATCTAAGTAGATTAAAAATTGTTTTTGTTTAAATCTTACTTTGTTACTTATAAATTATATATATTATATATTAAATTCAACTCAGATTAACCCGTTGTCAGTGTATGGCGCATATTGCGTCAAAAAAAAAGTGGCCAAGAGTGCGTTTTGGCGCAATATGCGTCATGTAAAATAAATAGACTTATACTACTTCGATTATCATGAAACTTATTAAAGTTTTTTGGGTCTCTGAATCCGAATCTGGCATCAGAATGCCAAAGTTCAAAATGGCGTATCCAATATGGCGACCAAAAGTTTTGAAAAACCTAATGAGTTGGCGAATTTGGATAAAAATTGGTACTATAGAGATCTTTATATCCCTAAAAATGAATATAGGGTCAAATTTCGAAAATTCAGAATTGCTGATTCGATATGGCGTACCAAAATTTAGAAAAATCCAAGAAATTTGCGGCTTTTAACGAGAGTGGATACAAAGTGCTTTTTCGGTTCACTGGAAACAAATCTGATGTCCACATTCAAAAATCCATTGTCATAGGGAACGTCAAGTCAACCCCCTAGAACCAATTTTCATCACCGCCATATTGGATCAGCCTTTTAGAAATTTCAAATTTGGACCTCGAATTCGTATTCAGCGACCCAAAAAACCATCTAGTACCAATTTTCATCCAAATCTGCAAACTCATTAGATTTTTCAAAATTTTTGGTCGCCATATTGGATCAGCAATTTCGAAAATTTGAATTTTGACCTTGAATTCATATGCAGAGACCCAAATGATCCCTAAAACCAATTTTCAATCAAATCCGTCAACTCATTGGATTTTTCGAAAATTTTGGTCGCCATATTGGATCAGCCATTTTGAAATTTCGAATTTTTACCTCGAATTCGTATTCAGCGACCCAAATAACCTCTTAGTACCGAAGAAAATTGTCTTAACAAAGATTTCCGATTACAGAGTGTATCAACTATATTTTACTTCGCTAGAGTGCGTATCTCTATTTACTATTACATAGAGGATCTCTACTATTACACAGAGATACGACACTCTAGCGAAGTGAATATAGTTGATACACTCTGTTTTCGGAAATCTTTGTTAGGACAGTTTTCTTCGGAACAGTTGAAATAGTCGGTGCATTCAAGTAAACGGATGTACACGAGTAATAATATACTTCTGATCGTCTAAAGAAGTAATATACAAAAGGTCATATGTGTCGCATACGATTTATTCTTTTAAATTTCTTATATTGAAATCTTAAGGTTCTAAACAATTTCCCAATAATGTAATTATGTATTTAAATATTTTTCTTCTTATAGCAAAGGAAAATATTTTAAAGTGACAGAAAGTGTTAACAACTCATGCCTAAAAATCATCTTTTACAGAGGAATGTGGTTTGTATTTTGTTTTGCAGCTGCAGAGGTACTGGCTTCGGATCATCCGTTTGTAAAAACCCGGCCGCTCAATGAGGCTACTGCCTTGAGCAAAACAAAAGCGAGAAAAAGCTCGGAATTTTTACAACCTTATAGAAATCGACCGGAAACATGCGCCGCTTTGGCCAGACGATTGGTCACAGGAGCTCTAGGTGTTAGATTAGCAACTGCTAGGCAAGAGCGTGAACGCGAGAAAATTGTGTTGCGTGAAGCCAAAGGTAATCTTACTTTTTTAAGTAATTAATATATTAATCTGAATTTCATACAGAGAAGACAAGAAAAACTTCACCTTGGACTTTATTTTACATATAATTTCCACATCGTTTGCAGTATTTGAAGGAAAAACTGTTCCTTCCGATTTTTTTCAAAGTTAGGGGAATATTGTCCATTTTTTGAAAATTCAAAGTCTTGATACTTTTCACCGGTACTTTCACTTTCACCCATTCCTTTCTTTCAAGTAGGAACTGAAACTAGTTCCTTGATTAGATTACTTCTCCAATAATGATTTTTATTGACAAATTATTTATCCATCTTTTTGTTTCCCTCTGGACACCTTAATGAATCGATCTTAATCAACTTTTAAAGTTTTAATTGCTTCTTTCAGAGAAGAAAAAACTGGCAAATAAGCAACGCGACGATGCTTGGGAAGGCGTGATTGCTGATAAATAACCTGCAAAGGAAGACTTTTATATAAATGATTTTTCATGTGCATTATTGCTCATGCGTGCCTTTCTCATCTACGTAACTCTTATTCGATTAGCTGAAAGTCTTTGAAATGTTAGTACTTTGTGCCGATAGATGAGTTTGGTAAATTACAGGCATCATTTTCCATGGATCTCTTACATGAATTACAGGACTCTCTGTCGTTGATATAAAAGAGTGAAGCATAAATCTGAGAATTTCTAAATATCATATCAAACAATTATGAAAGAAATATTTTCATTTGATGAATTCATATGTTTGTGAACGTTGACTAGAGTATGTGTTTTAATTCACTGAACAACGATATTATAACTGTTAAATGATATTAATTTTCGTATGTATGTCAATGGCTGCCTCCGTTACATATGACTATGTGCCGATGAAAAAGTTTTGCAATGTGCAATTTTCAGACAATAAGGAATCGTTGTTGACCCATATCCATCCGTGTACCAAACATCGATGCAATTTTTTGCAATGAAATTGAATATTTATAGAGTTATATATCTATTCTTATAAAATAAGAGAAAGCAAACTCTAAGCGATAAGATATTTCGAATGAATCGTGGCATTATTCATGTTTTTGTCGTGTACTTTTAGGCTTGTTACAAAAATTGTTGTAATCTACGCACAACGCAGATTTTCTGTACAAGCTGAAGACATTGTATTTCTTACATACAATTGT
The DNA here is from genome assembly GCA_037177015.1 of Euceroptres primus. Taxonomy (NCBI): domain Eukaryota; kingdom Metazoa; phylum Arthropoda; class Insecta; order Hymenoptera; family Figitidae; genus Euceroptres; species Euceroptres primus. The sequence goes on along the minus strand of JBAGKK010000595.1, from coordinate 15,260 downwards.
TGCCCATGAGAGATAACAGTGTGTATCGACAAACCTAGTCACTGTACAAGAAAATACGTTACCTATATTCAATGTTACTTTGCAATATGTAATGGTTGAGTGGGAAACATTATCTGTCGAGATTAATAAAAGTATTTTCTGAACTGTATTCATACCCGTAGTTGTTGCAAATAACTGATTTAAAATTTAATTTTAAGTAACTTTAAGATAAGTAAATTTTTACTAAGAAATCATTTTCAAAATAGGGTTGAAAGTTTTCAATCAAAAAATTTGAAGACAGTCAATTTGTTTTAAAAACATTTCATGTTTAGATTGTATATATTTTTTCTAGAAGAAATTTTCATTATTAGAATGTAACATATATCTATCTAATATACGAAAAAAATGGTCAGAGAGTAAGTTTTAGAAATTTTTAAAAAAATATTACCGTACAATTACAGTCAATGTAAAATCAAATATTCTACATCTTCCAGAAATGTAGTGTACAATAATATGCGCAGTATATTATCTCAAATACCGTGTATTGAAACGGTAGTACAATTCTTGTGATTGACCTGATATAATTCTACATAAATCTATAATTATTATAATAGTAACTGTGATTACCACTTCCCACCTTTCTTCTTTTTCTTCTGCTGAACTTTGCGCTGTTGTTGTCTGGGTCCAGAAGTCTCAACAGCGGGACTGTGGCGAGGATTTGGAGAAGGCTTCGTGGTTGCCATTTTCGTGATATCACTGCACGAAATAAATCTCGTAAAGTTCCGCACACTATATTCTCAATTATTCTTAAGATTGACAAGATATCCACTTACAATTGATCACTGGCTCCCATGGCTGCTCCCTGGGTTCCCTTCATTGCTACGTCTCTGTTCCTTCTGTCTCTCTTTTTCCTGAAGCCACTTCGCTCATGCCTTGGTAACCATCTTTCCGGATCTGGTGCAACGCTCGAATCATAATTCTTTGGAAGTTTTCCCTTGCGTTTCCGTTTCCTGCTCTTCTTTTGCGCCAAGTCTGAGCTTGGAGGTTTCCTAAGAAATACAAAAGATATTAGATTCATTTGCAATTGTAATTCATTTCAAATTTATTTAAATGTTTCCTACCCTGGGGAAGCTTCCACTTTTCCTTTCACGACCTTACTGCCTATGACCCAATTACTACTTTCCAAAGCGTCGACATCCGTAGCTCCTGCGAGATGATCGAGGGGTGGTAAACGTTTAGATAAGAGTTGAGCTCTCGTTGGATCGAATTGTGCGTATGCAATAACCAATTGCGCAAGGGTTTTCGTGTCAGAAGGCGAAGCAGCGAGCAATTCTTCCAAACTGGCAGCTGCAACAGTGACTTCTCCGCCTCGTAAGTGAAAATCTGCAGCCTGGCGCCAAAGAGTTCCTAGGTTACCAGTGTTTTCCTGAAATTATTACGAAAATAAAATTGTATCAAGTTTTATAAGGTATTTAACTTTGATGTTTATAAACTCTTCCCATCCTACCTTATTTTTCTTGTAATAGTTTACAGCATCCTTGAGAATTGCAGAAGCTCTTTCACGATTGTTCTCAGCCATGTGAAGAGTAACGAGAGCGCTGACGATTCCCGGCAAAGATCTTTCCTTCTCGTTCAAATTTTCCAGGATTTTTATAGCCTCCTTTTTTTCGCCATGGCTCAAAAGCAATTGCACACATGCTAATTTCATTTGTAATAGATTTTCCCCGGTAGCGTGCACGGCTAACAATTTAGCTGCTTCTTTTGCTTTTCCTTCCTTACTCAATTGCACAGCTTTTACTAACAATGTTTTCGAAGCTAATTCATGATGTTCTTTTATCAGTTTATCACATAGCTGCTGACAATGTTCACCCTGAAATATAAATATTAAAATGTTTAAGTATGCGATATCAGTTATTGTTATCACACATAAGATGCAATAATGTTTATAAACGATTTAACAGACAAGAGTTTACTAACTTGATTCGTAAATAAGGCAAGAAGGCACTGGTTATATGCGATGCTCCTTCTTTGTGGAAGGGTAAGTTTATGTTCTAAACCTTCATGATTAGCGCTTTTCATTCTCTTTTTGCTGTCGAAAACATTCTGATCCTTGTTTAAAGTCACCAAATTATTACTGGCCACCGCGACCAACGCAATGTCCTTAGGTTTTGCTTTTAAAACGTTGGCGTACAAAGTCTGAGCTTCTTTTTCTCGGCCTTGAAGTTGCAGGCAGTAACCAAGCTGAACTTTTATGATGCCGAGTTCCTCCTCGATTTCTTCCTCGGTCATACCATCTTCGTCGAGAAATTCGCGACACATTCTCTCTGCCGTTTTCAGCTTCTTCTCCGCTTCGGCTAAAATTACTCGATCTCCTGCACTTCCTTGTGCAACCAATTTACAAGCTGCATTATAAGTTAACTCGTAGGTGTGTTCTCTTAAAGAAGGAACTTCTATTTTCTGAAATTGTTAATTTAAATTTACAATTTAAGGTGAATCGGAAATTTTAAGAGTTTAAAGACAGTAAGCAATATGTTATTTAGATAAATACTTACGGATCCTTCGTAAGCTAAATTGACAATAACAGCTGCCAAGTTGGTTTCCCTTTCGTCTTGATAATCATCCGTAGAGTTTTTAATAATATCTCGATATACTGAAAAGCAGTCTTCATATTTCTCAAGGCGGTACAGGATTTGAGCTTTGAGTTCTTTAATCTTCAATGAAGGATTTTGAATACCCTCCACAACTTTTAAGGCTTCCGGAACCTGGTTCATCCGGTACAAACAGTATGCTTTTTCAAACTCCAGATTCCTGAGAATATTGTTATTAAAAAGATGCCAAGATTATTATAACATTAATAAACATAACAAAGAATAACTACTAACGCTGCAAGTTTTGGATTCTTGATGAGCTGGAGGGCATCATTGAATTTGGATAATTGCATGTAGCAAATAACCTTGCAATGTAATGCAGCATGTTCATCTTGAGATATTCCCAAAACTAGACAAATATTAAAAGAATTTTATTTAATTTTTTACATATTCTGAATTTCCTGTTTGAATCTAAGTCAAATACTCTTTTTATAATAGATAAATAAATAAATAAATAAAAACAATATAAAAAGCAAAGTATATTAAAACAAAAGAAATCAAGTAGTGGAAAAGGGACTGATTGATTTAATTTATAAATTTACTTATTTTAGTTTGGGTTTTCTGTGTCACCACTGTCACCAGAATGACCAGAAACATACGGAAAATAAAGATTTTTAGGTTATGCTGACACTTGTAATCGAAAGTGTGAAACTTTGGACGTTTTTAAATTAAAATTCTGTTGATTATTTGAAACAGCATACGTACTTCTGTTTGCAGTTTTCAATGCTCTATCGTATTCCCCATTTTGTCCTTGTTTATTTAATTCTGCATATAATGAAGAGAGGTTAGTTTCTTTTGAAGCCATGTTGAGATTGAGTTGAGTTGAATGAAGTTAAACGAAAGTTGAATCTTTAAAGTTCCAACACGACAAAATCGATAGTATCGATACTGCAAAAGCGCCAAGAAGACTTTTCTCAAAGGTACAATCTCTCTTCAGATTCAGAACTTTTTTGGAGTTTTTTGACTCCATCGGTTGAGAAACTTGCATATTTTTGGAAATTATGGTCCTTGAGATGATTCCACACAGGTGGAATTGTAAATTTACGATCAAAATCTCCCTATAAATTGTAAATTTATCATTAGAGTTAGAACAGTAAAATTTCTTACATAACGTATTTTTTTTACTAAAAGATGTTGACCTTTCATTGTTTATATTTATTTTTCAATTTCATCCGGAGAAATTTCTCGTATTTGTTTTATAGTCTACAAAGACTTTTTATTTCATATTCGCGAATGAAGCTTTCTATATTTCTATTGGCAATAAGTAATGGAAATGCAAAAAAATGCAAAAAAACAATTCAAACAAAAAGGTGAGAAAAATTAATTAAAACCGTAAATTTGAATTTTGTTCGCGATACTAATAAAGATTAAAATTAGTGGGGGAGTGAAAAACATTTGAATCAAAAAATATTTTCAATCAGTTGATTTAGATTTCATGAATTCTAACAAGCATTAACATTTTAAATTAAACTAAATGATGATCCTTATAAAATTTACTTTTTTATACTTTCGAATTAACCCTCAATATTTTTTCATGGAGTATTTAGAATTAAACCGAATATTGAATTCATTATTTAATTAAATTATTTAAATTAGATTTAATTCAGAAACCACAGTTGACTTTGATAAATAACATCTTTTATTGTATTGATTCAAATATTTTATTTCGATTGTGAAGTGTTTAAAACTTTTGAACTTTGGAAGGATTCCAATCGGGCATCATCTATTCAAGATTCAGGTAAATTATTTTATAGATTCTACGTATTTCCCCTCAGCCAATCGCGTTTTCAAGATTTTCGCTATTTGCATAGAATTTATGTACGACTAGAGACAGCCTTTGATAAATTAATTGATTTTTGTTTATCAGAATTGAAAACTGCGGAGACAAATTATTCAATTTTCCTTGTTTCTTTGATCCGGATGTTTAATACGCATCTTTTCGTTGCAAATCAGCTTTTGTTTGTCGGCAGAATCGCTTAAACTTATCAGTAAACTTACAAAATAGCAACAACGATTGCAAAAATGCCAAATTTTCCCTTTTTCGGAAAAGTGGACAATGAAATCAATCAGGGCTTTCTTAATAATTAAAAATTTCCTTTTTTCTTTGCTCCGGATGTTTGATATGCCCCTACCGAAAATCCAGAGATTTTCTAGCCATCGCTAGACAAAGTTTCGTCTAGGAGATATTTAGGAAACCTTTGAATGTTCAGTTTGTCTAAAAATTGTATAGAACTCTTGAATAGGCCTTCCCAAGTATTAGAAGATCCCTTCCCAAAACAAATGTTTCGCCATCCCTACCAACGTTGAATAGCTAAAAATATATGTATAAAGGTATTATAAGCACAAAAAATAAAGCAGTTCGCGAGAGAATATTTAATTTTACATTCCAGAATCGCAATTGGTATCTTAAATCCTCTCTTCCTTTTGATACACCCTACATATGAAATTTAATTTCAAAAATATGTTTTTTTAAAATAAAACATTATTAGACTGTAAAACAAATGGCATTTGATTTAATTTTCAATCGAAACACTTAAATTAAATTAAAATTTGAAACTTTCATTTTTATCACGAAATTATAATTTACTCTAAAATTCATACATTCATCGCTGGAAATGGGACCGCTGTAAATAAGGCCGGCTTCATGCTTCACTGATTTTGTCTCCCCCCTAAGCGTCCCTCGACGGCGTCATCGCTCGGGCAGTCAGAGCCGCCAGAAGTTGTTTACATCGCGACTCTCTGCGAATTTACTTTTGTACGTTCAGAGATTATATACGCGGTCCTGAGAGTTGAGATGAGAGTGCTCGCTCGTCGGTTTAAATCCGATTCAAACTGGATTTTAATAGCATCGACTTTAAGGCCGTCTACCCCCGAGCCCAGCCTTATTTCAAGCGATGAGTGTAGTTATAATACTAGTTCAGCTTCGGATTGTTATAAAGCTTTTGTCACTTTATTTGGGCCCGCTTTCTAATTAGGTAGTTGTCTAATTATGAATGTTGTTAATTTGTCGTTCGAAACTTATGGTTCTTGGGGGTTTGACCCTAAGTTCATTGTTCTGTGTGGTCACTTTACAAGTAACCTTTTCTCTGGGCATCGACGAATCCTTCGACCTGTAGTGTGTGTGTTAATTATATAGATAGTTTAACAGTTCAGTTCAATTTTGGCTCTCAAACGAAGAAAGTCACTTCTTCGCATCTGAACGAATAAAATTCCGTACAATAGTTTTTCGGTTCTTCTAAAAATTATGTTTTTAAGAAACCTTTTATTCAAATAAAACAGCATTAATTTACAGTTTCATTAATAAATTTCAATTTATTTTTTTTCATTTCGTGCCCTGGAGTTTAAGGGACAGAAACGAGATACCAGTGAATTCGACAGTAATAAAAATTTTGTATCCTGCGATTTAAAACCAACAAATCGCATTTTAAAAGTTTAAATAAACGTTAATCTTTTGTTCGCGATATTGATGAAGTTTAAAATTAGTGCGTGATTGAAAATATTTGAATCAAAAAATATTTCCAGTCAGTTGATTTAGAATTCATTAACATTTTTAATTAAACTAAATGATGATACTTATAAGAGACTACTCTAGTTTCGAATTAACGTAGATATTTTTTCATGAAAATTTTGAATATTTATAAATAAATAAAATATTGAGTTCATTATTATCTGAATTAGACTTAATACACAGAACATAAATGCCTTTCATATAACATTTTCTGTTGATTCCAATATTTCATTTCGAGTATGAAGTGTTCCAAGTGTGAAGTGTTTGGAACTTTCAAACTTTGGAAGGATTCCAATTGGGCGTCGATCATTCTAGATGCAGGTAAATTATTTTATAAATTCTATAGATAAAGAAAACTGATAATTTTATTTATTCCTTTTTTATTTATTCGATCATCTCTATTCATTAATTTAGAAAATTGTAATTCTCTTTACAAATTCTCTTTAATTCTCTTTACAAGACTGAAGGTCCTGTACAAAAAATAAAACAGTTCGCGAGAGAATATTCAATTTTACTATCGAGAATCGCAATTGGTATCTTAAATTCTATTTTCCTTTTGATACGCCCTACATATGAAATTCAATTTTAAAAATATGTTTTTTAAAATAAAATATTATATTATAAAGCAAATGACATTTGATTTAATTTTCAAGCGAAATACTTAAATTAAATTAAAATTTAAAACTTTTATTAATATTACAAAATTATAATTTACTCTAAAATTCATAGTTAATACTATATCTCGGCTTCGGATTTTTATGAAGCCTTTGACACTTTATTTGGGCCCGCTTTCTAATTAGGTAGGTATCTAATTATGAATGTTGGTAATTTATCATTCTACATTTATAGTTCTGGGGGGTTTGACTCTGAGTTCATTGTTCTGTGTGGTCACTTTACAAGCGACCTTTTCTCTGTCCATCGATGAACCCTTCATAATTTGGCATTACTACTTGCAATAAATATTTGTTTGAATGCTAATCAATCTTATTTAGTTATTTCTTAATATTATGGGATTTTTAATTTCGTAGGAAAAATTTTCTTGACGTCAAATATCTTACATAAAAGTTTATTGCAACTGGAATATTTGAACAGACCTTAGAAAGCAATTAATAACTGATTTTCTTTTGCAATCTAGACGTTTGGGACAAAGGTAGCCATAAAAGTTGTATGTATCTTGCAAATTGAAATTCTCCGACAGGGTCTGGTAGGCAGGGAAACCTTTTGTTTTCAAAAATCGGAAAATGCAGAAGTGGGAAAAAAAAAAGAAATCGACAAAATAGGATCAGTTCTCGATTATATTTTTACTCGAGAAGTTCCGTATGTTGTGATCATTTCTAAAATAGTAAATATTTCGGTTTCAGCACGTCGTCCAAATGATAAATATCTAAAAATGATTTTTTCGATCGTTCGAAAATATTTTTTAGATGGTATTGCCTCCTTGATAAAAATAATTATACCCCTATTCAAATGAATTAACCCAAACTAGCGGAAAATATATGTATAAAGGTATTATAAGCACAAAAAATAAAACAGTTCGCGAGAGAATATTTAATTTGACTTTCGAGAATCGCAATTGGTATCTTATATCCCACTATCCTTTTGATACAAGCTACATGTGAAATTCAATTTTAAAAATATGTTTTTTAAAATAAAATATTATTAGACTATAAAGCAAATAACATTTGATTTAATTTTCAAGCGAAACGCTTAAATTAAATTAAAATTTAGGACTTTCATTTTTATCACAAAATTATAATTTACTTTAAAATTCATAGTTAATACTATCTCAGCTTCGGATTGTTATGAAGCCTTTCTCACGTTATTTGGGCCCGCTTTCTAATTAGGTAGGTCTCTAATTTCGAATGTTGTTAATTTTTCGTTAGATATTTATGGTTCTTCGGGGTTTGCCCTTAAGTTCATTGTTCTGTGTGGTCACTTTACAAGCGACCTTTTCTTTGGCCATCGACGAACCCTTCGACCTGTGGTGCGTGTTAGTTATTTAGTTAGTTTAATGGTTCAATTCAATTTTGACTCTCAAACGAAGAAAGTCACTTCTTCGCATTCGAACGAATAAAATTCCGTAGAATTGTTTTTCGGTTCTTCAAAACATTATGTTTTTAAGAAACCTTTTAATCAAATAAAATAGCATTAATTTACAGTTTCAATTATAAATTTTAATATATTTTCTTTCAGTTCGTGCCCTGGAGTTTAAGAGACAGAGTCGAGATTTTAAAAGTTTATATAAACGTTAATATTTTGCTCCCGACATTGATAAAGTTTAAAATTAATGCAGAAGTGAAAAATATTTGAATTAAAAAAATATTTCGAATCAGTTGATTTAGAATTCATTAACATTTTTAATTAAACTAAATGATGATCCTTATAAGAGACTTTGCTCTATTTTTGAATTAACGTAGATATTTTTTCATGGAAATTTTGAATATGTATGTATTTAGAAATAAATAAAATATTGAATTCATTATTATTTGAATTATAGTTAATATACAGAACATAAATGCCTTTCATATAACATTTTCTGTTGATTCAAATATTTTATTTCGAGTGTAAAGTGTTTGGAACTTTCAAAATTTGGTAGGATTCCAATCGGACATTGTCCATTCTGGACTCAGATAAATTATTTTATAAGTTCTATAGAAAAATAAAACTGATAAATTCATTTATTCCATTTTCATTTATTCGATCATTAATTTAGACAAACGTAATAATTTTTACAGGACTGAAGGACAGGTAGGAGGATGCAGTGAAAAGTGGCCCCTGTAGAAGAGAAGGGATCTCTGAGGACTGGCCCATAAGAGGCTATGCTGCCATAGCTCCGACGAGGGAATCCGCGACGGTGAGTAGGTTTTTAAGTCTCTCTTAACTCCATCATGACGCGGGACGAATGGTCCGAATCGACAAGGAGACAGAATCGTGGAGTGAATGTGTTGGCGAGAAAGATTTTTCCAACATTTTAGATACAGCTCCGAGCTACGCAGGCAGGTAGTATATTTGTGATGCGACGCGAGAGAATTTAGGTATCTCTTTCAGTTAGGTTTCAGTCAGAACAGGGTAAAATATTCCTCGTGTGTGTACAATATTTTACCCTGAATTATATTGATATTATTATCAGTTTTTACCATTGAATAGTGGGAAAAACTATCCTTTTGTATTAATGTTTGCTTGATAATTTTATCAATTTAGTTTTCTTAGATAATTATTTAGTACGAATCGTCGAAAATTAGTGCTCGAGTCAAAATAATAGGAAAACTCAAGCACAAAAATCGGTTTCGGTGTTAGGCAAGAAAGAAGAGGCTGTATGCCGAAGAGCTCCCTGAAAAATTTAGTTTAACTATGTTTTTCAGCTAGAAGAGGAGAACTATTTTAAATAGACATCTTTTTTGTAGTATATAAAAAATTGATGAACATTTAATTTTCTCCCACTTTGTCACTTTGCTGATTTGTTCTTTTACTTATTTGAATAATAAATTATTTAAATTTTATTTTGTGTTTATTTTCAGCTGTATTCAGATTAAGTCAGCACAGCAATGTGTTGCAAAATAGATTATTCAAATAATTAAGTCAGCACAGAAACACTCAGAGAATAAAGAAATGTCCTTTTTCATCAATAGAATGTTCTTGACACAAATAGAATTTTCTCTTAAATTTAGGATTAAGAGGATTTTCATTTGTCTCGAAAGGAATCATTTTATAGACAACTTCACCTAATCTTGAAGCAAATAGATATTCACCTGGTTCAAAACAAAACACTCAAAAAGATGATGCTTTTGCTTCAAGACAACTTTTTCTCTGAGTGAATATGTTGCGAAATTCACTTGATTAAAAATTAAAAATTATTTTACAATATTAAAATCATTTGGTTAGGGCAACAAAAATATTTGCAACCCTGGGAACACTCAAAATTTCTAATCAGTTAATAGTTTCAATTTCATTTTCAATTTAATCTTCTAAGTTCTAACCCCTCGAAGGACGTATGATTAATAAATTCTCTTCCAATCCCTAATTCTACCTTGTTACAAAAAAAAAGTTTATCGGCCCGCAAGCTCGAATAAAAATATCAGTTAACTTGGAAAAAGGTAACGATGGTTAAAAAAATGCCAAATTTCCACTTTTTGGAAAAAGTGGGTCACGAAATAAATCAGAGCTTTCTGAATAATTAAAATTTTCTGATTTTCTCCGCTCCGTATGTGTGATAAGAGTTTCTTTCTTACAAAAAAAACGTTTACCGACTCGCGGGCTCAATTAGAAATATCAGATAGCTTAGAAAAAATCAAAAACGGTTGAAAAAATTCCAAATTTCCATTTTTTGGAAAAAATGGCCCACGTAATAAATTGAAGCTTTCTCAAGAATTAAAACTTTCGGCTTTTCTCTGATCCTGATGTTTGATAAGAGATTCCTTGTTACAAAAAAACGTATACCGGGCCGCTGGATCAATTAAAAATATTAGTTAACTTAGAAAAAAGCAACAACGTTTGCAAAAATGCCAAATTGACATTTTTCATTGCTCAGGATGTTTGATAAGAGTCTCCTTGTTACGAAAAAACTCTTTCTGGGCCGCAGTATCAATTAAAAATATCAGTAAACTTAGAAAAAAACAACAAATTTTGCAAAAATGCCAAATTTCCGCTATTTGGAAAAAGTGGTCAATGAAATGAATTAGGGCTTCCTCAATAGTTAAAAATTTCTTCTTTTCGTTTGCCCGGATGTTTGTCACTCGTCTCGTTGTTACGAACTAACCTTTGTTTTTATCGGCAAGATAAAAAAACAGTAAACATAAAAAAACAACAGCCACTAAAAAAATGCCAAATTACCGCTTTGACGGCAGAATCGTTTAGAAATAAATACCTTTAAACTTCGAAAAAACAAGAGCAATTGCAAAAACTTCAAATTATAACTTTTTGGAAAAGATGGTCAATAAAATAAAATCAGGGCTTTTGCAACAATTAAAAATTTCCCCTTTTCTGCGTGGAGAATGTTTGTTTTGAGTCTCCTTGTTAGAAGAAAATGTTGGTTAGCCAGCAGAATCATTTAAAAATATCAGTAAGCTTTGAAAAAAGCAACATCGATTGCAAAAATACCAAATTTACACTTTTTTGAAAAAAGGTCAATGAAACAATTCAGGACTTTTTTAATAATTAAAAATTTACCCCGTTCTTTGCTTCGTATGTTTGCGCCGAGTCTCCTTGTTACAAAAAAAAAACAGAAACTATACACGGAAAAAATTAGTTGTTGAAAGATTCCTTGACAGTATTCGTTTTTTGGAAAAGCTACAAGTTTTTAAAGATTTCATATAACTTTTATTGAAGAATCATAGAAGTTGTCGAAAAAGTGGAGAATATTTAAGGAACCATTCACTGACTGTAGTAGGAAAACGTTTTTCTTCGATCGACGAAACGTTTTTCTAATACATTCAGTGAATGGTTCCTTGACTATTCTCCACTTTTTCGACAACTTCTACGATTCTTTAATAAAAGTTATATGAAATCTTTACAAAATTCTAGCCTATCAAAAAGTCGAATACTGTCAAGCAAACATTCAAAATCTAATTTTTTCCGTGTAGTATGAGTGGGCTAATGGAATGAATCCAACTTTCTTCATTATTATAAATTACAAACTATAACCAATTATTTTTCATCTGTTTGCAACATTTTAATGTCAACGTTTCCAACTTTTATGAAAAACAAGTGAGTGATATTCCACGATTAACCGTGTGTATGCAAATGTGATATTGTCTGTGCCAACATAACATTTTGATTGCCTATCATTTTAATCTGGATTGAAAAGAAATAATTGAAAAATAAATTACGAGAATAATTAAAAGAGGTTGATTCAGTTGAGTTTGAAATAATATGTTATAATTTTATGTTAATTTGTGTAGACCTAATTGGACCAGAATTTAATTAGTTAATTCTAATTGTACCTATTATTTTGTGCAGAACTTTAGATTCTTTAAAGTATAGAATTTAATTTGTTTTAATAAAGCTCTTTAGTTTTTACTCTAGTTTACCATTATTTATTTTATAGAAAATACTTAATGAAGACAAACTGCAAAGTTAATAAAGTATAAATTTTCAATTTCATTATTAGTCATATGGGCGATTCTCAAGTAGATTTAACTTTCATGTTCCTGGAAATTTATTCAGTGTTCCTAGACCTTTTTTAACCTTTTAAAGATTCTATAGCACATATGATGGCATCCTTTATTAGTCCAAAGGATAAATTTTTAAAAAATTGTAGTTAAGCATACTATTTTTATAATAAAGTAGTCAATTTTTAACTTTTTCATGTGTCCCTACAGTTTCACATATTTGCAGTATCATAGGACTGGTAAAAAATTTTTTTGTTTCGTTTTTTAAGTACATGATGCAATATTCACATGTTTGAAATTCTAAATACTGACACAAAGAAGCGTGCTTTGTATGTATGTCCCTCGCTTTGGTGTCAAACTCCAAAGCCTCTATAATTATGACAAATTTTATGTGCTAGGTGTTATGGTAATCGATTATAAGAAGTAAGAATAAAATAAGAAGTTAAGTTAAGAGTAACATAAGAAGTAACATAAGAAGTAAGTAGTTTCTATCAAATTTTAAAAGCACATGACGTTTCCAGAATCTTAAAATGTATCAACTCTTTATAAATTCTTTATGCACACGTAAAATGGCCATTCAGTCATGGAAAAATTGGAAAGCACTTGCTTCAGTGCACTAAATTTTTGCCCACCTTTCGATTATAGATATGTAGACGATATTATCACAGCTGTTCCGCGAAATAAAATACAAATTATCTTGGATCAATTTAATAGC
>JBAGKK010000590.1:128722-157609 GCA_037177015.1 Euceroptres primus | reverse complement strand
AACTTTTTTTTCGAAGGCGTCTCGGGAGATTCGCTGTCACGGGGTTACTTTTAAATATTTTTTATTGAAAATTTGTCCAATAATACTTCAGATGCACTACTGCAACATCCAAATTAAATTAATAAACCAGCGTTACTCACATCCCGAAAAAAAATTCTTGAAAATATGCCTCTAAATTCGCCTCTAACCCCCCTTAAAGGAAATAGGAAATAGCTCATGAATCGAAAAGGCTATTTTATCTTTTCATGCCGTTTTAAAAGGTGAAATGAACATTATCTGAAAGAAACATTACTTCGGTAAATTTATCCCTCTTGTTAATGGGCACCGAGCAATGATCGTGGACCTGAGGGCTAATGATTGGCTATTCTGCCTGAGGGGTTAACGAGACTCTTCCGCCGACAATTGCGTGGCCGCCCATTTGTAATGTAAGTTACTCTGATTACAAGCAGAACCGGCCCGCATCTTGTTATGAAATGGAGTCATCATTTTGTTGATCCAATATAATCCGCTTAAAGGTCATGCGGCGTACACTCAACGAACGTTGAGAACCAATCAAACAGTGCTCGACAATTATTCTATCTACTCAAATCCTTTAGACGTGCCATTAAAACTCAGAGTTTCACATGCACTTTGTAAATCATTGAAAAAAAGTCAAATACTTTCTGAAATTTTCAAACTGTATTACACATTATACTTATTATGCACTAAGAAATTAGTGCACTAATAATTAGTGCATTATTTTATTTCCCTATTAAGGGAGTAATACCATGTCTCGAGCCAAAAATGCACTAGTTTTCTTTATTTATTTTCTAAGAAAGTATTTTATTTAATGCAAAAAATCTTTTCATTTACTAAAATACTACTTAAAAAGAATACAAACAAGTTTTTACAACAAAATATTAATTTGGTAATAATTTTTAAGCAGCATGAAAAATAGGACTAAAAGAAGTTGATATCGCACTGGAACATCTGAAACAGAAAATTCCAAAAGATTCTTAATTTTTATGGGTATCGATATCGTCGGTACCTCGATTATGCCAAAATTTAAAATATAGGTCTGTTTTTTAATACAAAAACTTTTTAAAAAATGTAATTTTTTGATATTTTTAGACAAATCGCCGTAATTTTTTTTAATTTTCAAGAAAAATTATTATTCGAGGTACCGGCGATGGTACAAATTCAAGGTACCGGCGACTCATACAAATTAAAAATCTTTTGGAATTTCCTGCTTCAAATGTTCTAGTGGGCTCAAATCACCAACGCCAGCGACATCAACTTTTTTTAGTGCTATTTTTCATGCTGCTTAGAAATTTATAAACAAATTAATATATTAATTACATTATCTAAACTCTCATTTTTAGTTGTATGTCAACTTTTTACGGAAGATTTCTATCCACGAACGTAAATCAGAAAATTACAGTACAAGAGGATTTTTTCACAGGAAAGGTTTTTCTCAAATTAATATTTTGTTGTAAAAATTTTTTGAATTCTTTTTGAGTAGTATTTTAGTAAACAAAAAGATTTTTTGCATTAAATAAAATACTTTCTTAGAAAATAAATAGAGAAAACTAGTGCATTTTTTGGCTCGAGGCGTGGTCCTTAATTCTCAAATTCACATAGGTAATTTAAAGTTAATTTAAAAAAAATAAATTATCCAAAAAACGCAGAAATTATTTATTTAAATTAAAAAAATACTTTTGAAGCAGAAAGCTCGACAAATCAGCCCGAAGCCTGAGAAATATATGGGTTGGGAAGCATTCCCTCCGGCAATAGTGAAGTACAGAGATGTCCTTAACTTTTAACGCGGAAAAGAACTCGGATGAGAAAAGAGGTAATTGCGATTCTAACTTAAAATAACCGAGGTCGACATGCAGGTCATTGTTTACGTCAGCAAGCTCACAAACTTTATTCATGTCTCACCTTTCTGCAATCGACAATAAATTTTATCCACCAAACTTTTTTGCATTTTTATATCCCAATTCTATGCTGAAAACTTATCAGTGCTGTAATAGGATTTTTCTGTACCTCTATAGAATTTTTCTATATACCATATAGAAAATATTTCTATATCACCATATAGAAAATATTTCTATATCACCATATAGAAAATCCTAAGTTATGCCAATGTAATATTGATTAAAGCTTTTTAAAAATATTCATTATGATTTATTAGTTTTTAAAAGTACTTTATGCATTCTTCTAATTTTCCATCTGGGAAATAATGTGATCCATAAACCTCTAATTCAAGAAATTATTTCGCCAGTTTAACTGCTAATAATTATATACGAAAGACTCACGAAAATGTTTCGTGACCATAAAACGCGATCGTCAAAACGACGTTAGTAAATTCTACTTTCCATTTTCTAGGTTGACTATAAATTTCCTCGACTATAAAATAAATTATTAAAATAAACTGTTTTACGCTATAAATGCACTCTCTTGGAATTAATTAATTCATTTATCCAAATAACTTGACTATTAATTCATTTATTCAATTAACTTGACTATTAATTCATTTATTCAATTAACTTGGCTATTAATTCATTTATTCAAATAACTTGACTATTAATTCATTTATTCACTTAACTTAACTATTGATTCATTTATTCAATTAACTTAACTATTGATTCATTTATTCAATTAACTTAAATATTGATTCATTTATTCAATTAACTTGACTATTATAAGAAGAAAATTAAATTTAAAAAATCTATCATCCAAGCTGCTTTAATAATAAAAAAATCTTTTGTCGTCTCTATTTTTTCAGTTAATCAATAAAGTCTGAACGAAAATAACTGAAAGGGTTGAACTTTGTACTTGACGTCGAATTAAGAGCCAATTCACTTTCCTGAAGTGCCAGCTCATCAGGAAGCCAAAACATCGATTCGTCCCTTCGTAAAAAAAAAGGAAATAAAATGAACCACCTACTCAAAAAACAGAACGAATCACCGAAAGAAATGAAAAAGAACCATACGATTTTTTTTATCTTCCACGTAACAAGTGTTTCGTAGACGAACTTTTGCAGATGGATCCTTTCCACAGGCTATCTTCTTGATCCGGGGGAATCCCCGAGGGACTGGATGAAAGGATACGAAAGGTCGAGAATCACGATTTTTTTATGCGTGCAAAGTGAACTCGAAGTCGAGTGTGGAGACTTTTGTCGTAGATTTATTTCGATGGCCTTGTCGTTAAAGAAAAAATAGGATGATCCCATCCGAATCTACTTTTCGAGGTTCTAACGATATTTTCTTCTTAGGCCTCGAAAATTTATGATTCTTCAATAAAATTGTCGTTCAGATATCATACATCCAAAGAATATGCAGCTTTTTTATCATAATTTTTGCTTATAGTCTGAAAAATACAGTGAGAATTATTTAGATCAAAAATTACAATAAAAATTTGTTTTGTGGAAAATATAACTAAGATAAAAAATCAGCATTATATTTACATTTCTCTCTTAATAAGCCCACTGAATGTAAATAAAAAATCGGTCGGTAATTCGAAGCGTCATTATGTATCACAAATCAGTGATTTTTGATTGAAACTCAGTCAATTTCACTGAAATTCAGTCAAAATTCAGTGATGAATTAGCTAAAGGTGGGTCACTGAATGAAATCAGTGAAAATTTTGATTGATTCAGATTTAGAGAAAAGTGATTTCAAGAGAATTCCATTGAATTCAAATAATTTCAGTTGAATTCAAGTCAATTCAGATAAGCTAATTCGAGTAGATTTAAATAAACACAAGTGAATTAAAATTAATCAATATGAATTCAAGTCAATCCCAGACGAATCCCAATTAATTCGAATCAATTAAAGTGATTTCAAGAGATTTCCGATGAACTCAAATAATTTCAGTTGAATTCAAGTCAATCCAAATAAGCTCGTCCGAATTCGGCTAAATTCTAGTGAAACAAGTAAATTCAAATAATTCAACATGAACTCAAGTCAATCCCAGACAAATCCCAATTAATTCGAATGAATTAAAATGATTTTTTAGAAAATTTTAATGAATTTAAATAAGTTTTGAATAAAAATTAAAAATAATAATTCGCAATGAACTCAAATAATAATTGAATTCAAATAATAATCAAAGAAGCTCAACTTACTTCAAGTAAATTCAAGTAAAGCAGGTGAATTCAAATTAATCAATATGAATTCAAGTCAATACAAGACAACCCCAAGTCAATTCAAATAAATTTTAAGAGAATTCCCATAAATTCAAATAATTTCGATTGAATTTAAGTCAATTCAAACAATTTCAATTGAATTCGAGTAAAAACAAGAGAATTCAAATTAATTAATATGAATTCAAGTCAATCCTAGGTAAATCCCAATTAATTCGAATCAATTAAAGTGATTTCAAGAGATTTCCGATGAATTCAAATAATTTCAGTGGAATTCAAGTCAATTCAAACAAGCTCGTCTGAATTTGTGTAAATTTAAGTAAAAACAAGTGAATTCAAATTAATCAATATGAATTCAAGTCAATCCTAGGTAAATCCCAATGAATTCGAATCAATTAAAGTGTTTTCAAGAGATTTCCAGCGAATTTAAATAATTTGAGTTAAATTCAAGTCAATTCAAATAAGCTCGTCTGAATTCGGCTAAGTTCAAGTAAAACAAGTGAATTCAAATTAATCAATATGAATTAAAGTCAAACCCAGATAAATCCCACTTAATTCGAATCAATTAAAGTAATTTCGAGAGAATTCAAATGAATTTAAATAAGTTTTCAATACAAATTAAAAATGAAAATTCGAAATGAATTCAAATAATAATTAAATTCTAGTCATTTCAAAGAAGCTCAACAGACTTCAAGTAAATTCAAATAAAATCAGGTGCATTTAAATTAATCAATATGAATTCAAGTCAATCCAAAACAAATCCCAATCAATTTAAAGCAATTCAAGTAATTTCAAGATAATTTCAATTAATTCAAATAATTTCAACCGAATTCAAGTCAATCCAAACAAGTTCAATTGACTTCAAGTAAATTCAAGTATGAACAAGAGAATTCAAATTATACAATATGAATTTAAGTCGATCCGAAAAAAATCTCAGTCAATTCGAAAAAATTAAAAGGACTTCAGGAGAATTCGAGTGAATTCAAATAATTTCAGTTCAATTTAAGTCAATTCAGATAAGATCGTCTAAATTCGACTAAATTCAAGTAAAACAAGTGAATTCAAATTAATCAATATGTGCTCAAACCCAGACAAATCCAAATTAATTCGAATCAATTAAAGTGATTTCGAGAGAATTCCAATAAATTTAAATAAGTTTTGAATACAAATTGAAAATAAAAATTCAAAATAATAATTGAAAATGAGAATTCAAAATGATAATTGAATTCAAAATTCAAATGATAATTGGATTCAAGTGAGTTAAAAGTAGCTCAACTGACTTCGAGTAAATTCAAGTAAAAATAGGTGCATTCAAATTAATCAATATGAATTCAAGTCAATCCAAGACAAATCCCAGTCAATTCAAAGCAATTCAAGTGATTTCAAGAAAACCCCAATGAATTCAAATAATTTAACTGAATTCAAGTAAATTCATGTAAAACCAAGGGAATTCAAATTAATCAATATGAATTCAAGTCAATCCGAGACAAATCTCAGTCAATTCGAATCAATTGAAGCGACTTCAAGAGAATTCTAATGAATTTAAATAATTCATAAATAAGTAATAAATAAATAATTTTTAATTGAAATTAAGAATGGAATTTCAAAATTATATGAATTCAAGTCAATCCAAGACAAATCCCAGTCAAAGCAGTTCAAATGATTTTAAGAAAATCCCAATGAATTCAAATAATTTAATTGAATTCGAATAAATTCATGTAAAACCGAGGAATATCAAATTAATCAATATGAATTCAAGTCAATCCGGGACAAATCTGAGTCAATTCGAATCAATTAAAGTGACTTCAAGAGAATTCTAATGAATTTAAATAATTCAGAAATAAATAATATTAAATAAATAATGTTGAATTGAAATTAAAAATGAAAATTCAAAATTACAATTCAAACTTAAAATTCAAAATGAATTAAAATAGTAATTGAATTCAAGTCAATTCAAGTAAGTTCAACTAACTTCAAGTAAATTCAAGTAAAAACAAGTGTATTCAAATAATTTAATATGAATTCAAGCCACTACCCCGGCTTTTGTGTGTAATTTTTCAATAGAATAAATAAATAGAATTGCAAGACAAATCCCAGATCATTCGAATCAATTAAAGTGATTTCAAGAGTATTCCAATGAATTCATTTCAGTTCAAATAAACTCATCTGAATTCGAGTAAATTCTAGTAAAAGAAAGTGAATTCAAATTAATCAATATGAATTCAAGTGAATCCGAATTCAAATAAGTGCAATTAAATTCAATTACTTGAATACTTGAATCAAATACTTGAATTCAACATTTTAATTCAAGTAAATTCAAGTAAAACAAGTAAATTCAAATTAATAAATATAAATTTAAGTAAATCCGAGACAAATCCTAGTCAATTCGAATCAATTAAAGTGATTTCAATAGAATCCCAGTGAGTTAAGTTAAGTTCAAATTCAATTCAAGTCAATTCAAATGAACACAAGTGAATTCAAGTCATTTTCAGTCCAAAATAGTAAATTCAAGTGAATAGAAGCAGATACAACGGAATTCCAATAAATTCATCCAAATTGAATCTTATTGAACTGAATTCAAGTAATCAACTGGAATTAAACTAAATCCCAATGAATTAAATCACTCCAATTTAATGGAATTCACAATAAAATCCATGTCATTTTGCATTCACCATCCATTACCCTATTTCCTTTAATAATGAAAAGAGTAAAAGTTAGAGTTAATCAATAATCATTAGAGTAATCATTAGGGTTATCAAAGTTAGAGTTAATACTTGAATTTTATTCAAAATTGATAGAAATTTAATGGTGGTAATTGTCATTAAGCTTAACTAATAATCTTTTCACTGACCTAAATTAATAACCTCTCTGAAATACTAAAGTTGCTAATGATCATAAAGTAGTGTCTATAAAACACGTAAGAACGTTAATAATTGCACCTGAATAAAATAATACTCTCTCGAATTTACATTCTAACGACCATCATTATAGGAAATATCATTTATTGCAGACAATAAATTATTGATGCCGTTTTCGCAGAAATAATGATCGACATTAAACCTTTCGTATTGAAACTAATAACAGAATTTTAGAAATATTTTCCAGGAGCAATGAAATTTTCTTCGGAAATTCCTCATCTGGAATCAAACCCAAATCTACTTTTGACTTTCTAAATTATCTCTTTGGTCCCATCTCTAAGGATATCTGGGGACAATTAAGACGAAGGAGAATCTGGGATGATTCTCGAAATCTTCAAGGTCATCCCTTTGCACAGTTTGTTAGAAAGGGAATTGCCACGTTAGGATCGATGGCACGTTTCCCCAAGTTCGAGCAGGTTTTGAACGTCAGACCGTTTTACTCTGGATTCATTCTATGCAGGTGGGTGTGAGTATGTGGAAGTATATAGAGATTCCAAGCAGAATCCGGGCTAGATTCGTAAGAAATCGATACGCAGCGAACCTGCCACCTGCTGGCAGCCTCCAACCAGCTCCTGCAGGTCAGGTCGGAAGAGACTACATCGTAACTTTTTTTCCACCCTTTTTTCCATCCAGGGAATTCAACCAGGAAGCAAAGATCACAGGTTTCTTGTGAATCAACGAGATCTGACTCCACTCTCGACCTCTAAACGAGATTAGGCAAAATCCGCATTGAAATTCCGCAACCTATCAATATTTCAACCACGAAAACCAACATTCAATTTCAGTAGATTATTTTTTTTGTTTTTAATACTCTGGACCACAAAAACTGGAGGATTCAATTTTAAGGATGTACTGCCCTTACAGTCAACCTCAAAATTAATAAAATCTTTGTGATTTTAGAGATAATTTTTAAAGTATCTTTGTGATAAAGAGATAATTTATAAAATCAAGGAGAACAAATCCAAAATTATTTTTAACGAATTTTGAAAAATATAAAAAATAAAGAAAAAATAAGGATACTTTAGAAAAAAAATATAAAAAATAGAATAGAAAAAATAGAAAAAAATATAATTGTTTACTTAATATAGCTTTTTGTGTATATTTGTTTTTTCCTTCATCTTAGACAAAAGTCGTAATTTTCATTTAACTTCAATTCTCAACAGCTCATTTTGTTCCTGAGAAGATCCTTTACAGTTCTGTTTAGTACGTTTCTATTAAGATTATTTTATTTAGAAATTATACGGTTTTTCATCTTGCAAATTAAACAATGTTTTATTGTTTTAATAAAAACGTAACAAAGAGAATTGTAAAGAATCCTTTACAATTCTCAGAACAAAATTGAATTCAAATTGAAAACAATTTCAATTCTTCAGAACAAAATGAGCTATTGGTAATTGAAATTGAATAAAAATTACAACTTTTACCTAAAGCGAAGGGAAAAAACACAAATGTCAAAATAACTTTTTTTAAATAAACAATTGTGGCTTAAGGGGTTAGTCTCAGTCAGGAATGGGAAAAATTGTCTTTTTTGTGACTTTTTTGTTTTGAAAAATCATATCCAAATTTTTTTACAAGTCACTATGTATTTAAAAGAACATATTTTCGTTATGTATTTGAAAGAACATATTTTCGTTGCGTATTTGAAAGAACATATTTTCGTTAATATTTTCGCAAATTTTTATTAAAAAATAATAAAAAATAAAAAAGATACAGCCAGTCGAACGGAACCATGTTTTCAAAATCAGTGACTACGATTATTCTAAAACCGCTGAACCGCAAATTTCAAAATCGGTAAGCACGATTACTCTAAAACCGCTGAACCGACAAATTTCAAACTAGACAAACTTCTTTCGTATATAAAAAAGCAGTGCTTGATCAGTGGATTTTTTTCAGTACTAATTTTTTTTTATTATCAAAAAACGAGCGATTTTTTTGACGGAAATCGGATGTTCAACTTTGACTGGTCGCCAACAATTTTTTTGTCAACAATTTTTTTGCAAAATCTTCGATTAAGCACTAAAAAATTTAATAAACTAACAAAATCATTTTGATTTTTTGATTTCAGATAACCTAATTCGTAATGGAAGTGGTCACCGAAAACGCCTTTTGAAAAAGGTCCTCCGGCAGACTGACTGTAACTTTTTTATTTTTTATTAAAAATTTCTTGAGGAATAAGAAAATAACAATATTTTTCCAATTCTCAAAACGACAATTTTTATTATTTTTTAATGAAAATTCACGAAAATATTAATAAAAATATATAATTTCAAATACTTAGTTGCTTGTAAAAATATAAAGATATCATTTTAAAAAAGGCGATTTTTCCCATTCCTTACTGCGACTAACCCCTTAAAAAATTTTTTTCGGTAATATGCTTCAGCTCCTTTTCTAAAATTCGTTGCAACAACAATAGAGTCCTTTTTATTGATTTTATAATACAAGACAAAGATTTGTTAATTTTGAGTTTGACTGTACGGAGTGAACATCCTTGAGGAAGAATTTATAGAAGATTGTTCGAAAAATGATAAAAATATGTTTTAAGGATGTACTGCCCTTACAGTCAACCTCAAAATTAATAAAATCTTTTTGTTACTTTATAAAATCAAAGAGAACAAATCCAAAATTATTTTTAAAAAATTTTGAAAAATATAAAAAATATAAAATGCTTAAAAGTATATAAATACTTAAATACTTAAAATAAAAATACTTAGAAAATACTTTAGAAAAAAATATTTTTGTTCATAATTGTTTACTTAAAATAGTTTTTTGTATATATTTTTTTTCCTCCGTCTTATACAAAAGTCGTAATTTTCATTTAACTTCAATTCTCAACAGCTCATTTTGTTGATTATTTTATTATTTTATTTAAAAATTATACGGTTTTTCATCTTGCAAATTAAAAAATATGTTTTATTGTTTTAATAAAAACGTACCAAAGAGAATCCTTTAAAGAACAAAATGAGATATTGATAATTGAAATTGAATAAAAATTCCGACTTTTATCTAAAGCGAAGGAAAAAAAAGAATCCTTTAAAGAACAAAATGAGCTATTGATAATTGAAGTTGAATAAAAATTCCGACTTTTATCTAAAGCGAAGGAAAAAAACAAGAATATTAAAATAACTATTTTTAAATAAACAATTGTGACTTAAGGGGTTAGTCTCGGTCAGGAATAGGAAAAATCGTCTTTTTCATGATTTTTTTTAAAAATCATATCCAAGTTTTTTTATAAGACACTATGTATTTAGAATAACATATTTTGGTTAATATTTTCTCAAATTTTTATTAAAAAATAATAAAAAATAAAAAAGATACAGCCAGACGGCCGGAACCATGTTTTCAAAATTGGTGACTACGATTACTCTAAAACCGCTGAACCGAGAAATTTCAAAATCGGTGACCACGATTACTCTAAAACCGCTGAACTGACAAATTTCAAACTAGGCAAGCTTTTTGATTTTTTTATTTCAGGTAACTTAATTCGTAATGAGAGTGGTCACCGCAAAACTCCTTTTGAAAAAGGTCCTCCGGCAGACTGACTGTATCTTTTTTATTTTTTATTATTTTTTAATAAAAATTGACGAAAATATTAATAAAAATATATAATTGGAAATACTTAGTTACTTTTTATTCAAGAGTCGTTAATTTTGAGTTTGACTGTACGGAGTGAACATCCTTAAATACTTAGTTACTTGTAAAAATATGAAGATATTTTAAAACAGACGATTTTTCCTATTCCTGACTGCGACTAAATTATTAAACAATTTTAACAATTTTATAATTAATTAATTAATTAATTATTAACAATTTTTTTCGGTAATATGCTTCAGCTCCTCTTCTAAAATTCATTGCAACAACCATAAGGCCCTTTTTATTGATTTTATAATTCAAGATAAAGATTCTTTAATTTGGAGTTTGACTGTACGGAGAGAACATCCTTAAGGAAGAATTTATAGAAGATTGTTCGAAAAAAGATAAAAATATATGATTATTCTGTAGTGAAAAGTATTGCTACATTTTAAAAGACTTTGTGTGACAATTTTTCGATAAGTTCTCACAACAGTAGGACTCTTTTGCCTGAAACTGGTTACTGAAAACCGGTACGTAAAAAGAGCATTTCAGAAGTAGTCTGTTCCTCTCTCATCTCCGATAATTGCACTATAAATAATAAATCGAGATGAGTCTATTTTCAATGCTCGATAATCTGGACGCGATGACCTTGATGTTTATTTATAGGTCTGCATCTGGAGATCGATATTTTATTGGCCTTAATATGAATTTTATGTCCTCGAGGCTTATTTTTAGTGATCGGGATCGACAATAATTTTTTCTTGTTCAAATGCATCGATTGATTTTGGATATTTTTCTAAACTTGATTTTGTATAGTTTTCTGCCCTTGATTTTGCATATTTTTATAAACTTGCTTTACACAATGTAATGTAACTATGGTTATAATTTATAACTGTAGAAATTAGTGGAAATTTAGTTCGAGTGTTTCTGAAATTAGAGCTTGTTGGGCATATATTAAATCTACTGATCAGTAATGCAATTTCCAGAGAGAGATAATTCGATCAGGCCACGAGTTTACGAAATCTAGGTAATTTCCGTTTTGCTCGAAAGCAGCACGTACAAACATTCATGTCGATTGAATTATTGAGTATAAGTAGTCGTCTTTGAAGTTGAGGGACTTCTGGAACTAGCACTCGTGCATTAAATCAAACGATTTCACGCCATTTTCAATTTGGAGGTTCAAAATTTGAAGTGTTAAAGGCATCGATTTTATATAAGTCTAAAGAATTTAATTATAATCGTTTCTAATTTATGGTTCAATTCCTTGAAAATCAATTAATTAATCATGCATATGTCCATCTCAATTAAATAATCATGTTTTCATTTCGTGGCATTACTTTAAAGTTGACCCCTAGGTTTCTAATCAACTAAAATGCTTATGTCAGAATCATTAAAAATTAGAAATCCAATTTAAAACAACCCCTAAGTGTTGCAATTAACCAAGATTCACTGTTCAGAGAGATTAGGAAATAGAAAATAAATTTTTTGCAGAGTAACTTTAAATAATAATGAGTCAACCTATGTGAAAAATTGCTAATTCATGATACACTCTCTTCCAAGAACCACAGGGGTTGCAAGCGGGTTCTAATAGCCTATAAAAATGTTAAATATTTATTCAGGAATAAACTGTGATTTAAAAAATAATAATAAAGAAAAAGAGTTTAGAAATAAGTCTGGATAAACTGTGAAACTACCCCACATTATAGAAAAACTGCCCTTAAAAAAGATATAACAGAGTTGTAAATAAATGAAAAAGCCAAGGGACTATAACGAAGTCTTCCTGTTAGAGAAAAAAAGCCTAAGAGAAATATGTTAAAGCCAGGATTTTTAGCCATTTGCTAAATTTAAGCCATTTTAATTTTATAATAAGAATCAGTTGAACTCATTTGAAGTCGATGGAATTCCGAAAATCATTTGAATTCACTTGAATTTGGTTGTAATCACTTGATTTGATTGGAATTAAGTTGAATTCACTTTGCATTTATTCGAATTTACTTTTTCATTTGAATTAACTTGAATTCATTTGCATTATCTTGAATTCATTTGCATTATCTTGAATGTACTTATTTTTATTTGATTTGACTTTAATTGACTTGAAGCCACTTGAATTTATTGGAATTTACTTTAATTCACTTCAATTGGTTTAAAATTTCTTTAAATTGATTCCAATTGACTGAAATTTATTTTTTTCATTTTGATTGACTTGAATTGATTTTAATTAACTAAGAGAAATATGCTGAAATCAGGACTTTCTCTTAATTTTATAATAAAAATCAGTTGAATTCATTTGAAATCGATGAAATACCGAAAATCATTTGAATTCACTTGATTTGATTGCAATCACTTGAATTTGATTGCAAAAACTTGATTTGACTGGAATTAACTTGAATTCACTTTGCATTTATTCGAGTTTACTTTTTCATTTGAATTACCTTGAATTCATTTGCATTATCTTGAATGTACTTATTTTCATTTGATTTGACTTTAATTGCCTTGAGGCCAGTTGAATTTATTGGAATTTACTTCAATTCACTTCAATTGGTTTAAAATTTCTTTAAATTGATTCCAATTGACTGAAATTTATTTTTTTCATTTTGATTGACTTGAATTGATTTAATTTAACTTGAAATTATTCGAATGCATTAGAATTCATTAGAAGTCTGTTGATTTCACTTCAATTCTGTTGCATTCACTTGAATTTAGCACTGGAATTAACTTTACTTCAGTTGCATCAATTGAAATACACTTGAATTCAATTCCACTCACTGGAATTGATTTTAATTCAATTGAACTCACTTGTTTCAATTTGTGCCTACTTGAATTTAAGTTTAATACATTATATTGAGTTGAAATTACTCGAATTTATTAGAATTCCATCGAATTTGTTGAATTTCCAATAAATCTAATAGAATTCAGTTCAATTTATTAGAATTTGCTTGTATTCCTTGAAATTCAGTTGAATTTAAGGGAATTCACTTGAATGATGATTATAATGATTATGATGATTATGATTATGATTATGATCATTATGATTTTTCAAAATAAAATAAAATAAAGTTTACAAGTTTACATGAATTCACTTAAAGTCCCTGAAATTTGCTCGAAATCATTAAAATTCAGTTGAATCGATTTTAAATCACTTGAATTGAGTTTAATTGACTTGAATTTAATGGAATTCACTTGAATTTGTTAAATTCCAATTGAATATTCCTCTCAACTAAATTCCAATTGGAATTTAGTTGAATATATTGGAATTCAGTTGAATTTATTGGAATTCAGTTAAATTTATGGGAATTCGCTTTAGCGTAGTTTTATGAATTGGACTTCACTTGAATTCTGTTGAATTAACTTGAATTTAGCACTAGCATCTACTTAATTAAATTAATTAATTAAATTAATTTAATTAATAAATTGAATTAATTAAAATTCACCTAAATCCTCTTGAATTTAATTGCATTCATTGCAATTTAATTGAATCGACTTCAATTCAGTTGGATTATTGTAATTCACCTTAAAGCAGTTAAATGTATCGGAATTCACTTGAGTTGAGTTGAATTCTGTTGAATTCACTTGAGCTGAGTTGAGCTCTGTTAAATTCACTTGAATTATGTCGAGTACACTTAAATTCTGTCTACTTTACTTGAATTCTCTCGAATTCACTTTAATTCTGTAGAATTCACTTTAATTCTGTCGAATTTACTTAAATTCCGTCGAATTTACTTGAATTATGTCGAATTTACTTGAATTATGTCAAATTTACTTGAATTATGTCGAATTTACTTGAATTATGTCGAATTTACTTGAATTCTGTTGAATTTACTTGAATTCTGTCAAATTCACTTGAATTCTGCTAAATTTACTTGAATTCTGTTACATTCACTTCAATTTACTTGGACATTATTGAATGCACTGGAATTATTTTGAAGTTACTTTTATGCACTAGAATTGACTCGAGTTCAGTTGAATTTGTTGGAATTCACTTGAATAAACTTGATTTCATTGAATTTCTGTAAAATTCGTTGAAATTCACTCCAAGTCAATTTAGTTCATTGGAATATGTTTGAATTTATTGAAAATCATTGGAGTACTCTTGAATGAACTTAAATTCACACGAATTCTTTGGAATTCACTTGTGTCTACTTGAATTCAATTGTATACAAGTGTATCCAATTTTATTGAGTTGAGAAATTACTTAAATTGTCTTAAATTAAATTGAATTAAGTTGAATTCATTGGAATTCACACGAACATTATTGAATACACTGGAATTAATTTAAATGGACTTTTATGCATTTGAATTGACTCGAATTCAGTTGAATTTGTTGGAATTCACTTGAATAAACTTGATTTAATTGAAATTCTGTTAAATTCGCTGAAATTGACTCTAGGTCAATTTAGTTCATTGGAATATGTTTGAATTTATTGAAAAGTATTGGAATACTCTTGAATGCACTTAAATTCACGTGAATTCTTTGGAATACACTTGTTTCTACTTGAATTCAATTGCATCCAAGTGTATCCAATTTTGAGTTGAGAAATTATTTAAATTATCTTAAATTTAATTGAATTTAATTGAATTCATTGGAATTCACACGAACATTATTGAATACACTGAAATTAATTTGAATGGACTTTTATGCATTTGAATTGACTTAAATTCAGTTGAATTTGTTGGAATTCGCGTGAATTGACTTAAATTCAATTGAATTTGTTGGAATTCGCGTAAATGAACTTAAATTCATTGGAATTGAGTTAAATTCACTTGAATTCTGTCGTATATAGAATTAAAAAGGTAGAAATTATCAGTAATATCGTAATAATCGTAATAAGTTTGGAATTTAATTTTTGATATTATATAATTTATGTGGAATTGAATTATATTCTTAAATATAATAATAATGTTAACTATAATAATAATAAAATATGAAATATTTTAATTTAATATCCAATTCAAATACAATATGGATAATTTTTTGGAATTGATCGAATAAAATGTATTCTGCATTAGAATTTTAATATTTAAGTAATTGAAATGTCGAATTGTCATCTTATTGTCGATTGTGACTTATCGTCGATTTAAATTGTAATACCATTATAACAAAAGAATGTCTTATGTAATTCTCGACGGTGCGTCATAAAAAATTGTTTAAAAAAAATTAAATGCCGATGTTGTACAAATGTTATGTATTTATTTAAGAATTATGTCCTGTATGTAAATAAAATAAATACCCAAGGAGCATTAATTGATTTTTATGATTCAGTCTCATACAACCGAATAAGAGAACTTTTAAGAATATAAATATTTTTAAAATTTTCTAGTTTTTTTCGAGACAATGATCCGAGAATATTCCATAAGAACATTCAGGGCACATTCGGGACAATGATCCGCGAATATTCCATGAGGAAGTGCCCTGAATGTTCTCAAAGGGGAATTTCAGGGCAATGTACCAGGAATATTCCACGGGAACACTCATCCGGGAATATTCCATAAAAGCATTCAGGGCACTTTCTGGGCAAAGTTCCAGGAATATTCCACAAAAACAATCAGGGTACATTCAGGGTCATGTTCTAATATTCCGCAGGAATATGTCCGAAACATTTCCCGGGAATATTCCAGATGTAGGAGATTTTAAGGTTTCTGCAATATTTTGTGCCATGGGGGTAGTGATCAATTCCTTATTCTCGTTATGCATAAGATCTCTGTGGAGGAGGTAATCGGAAACTGGTATACGAAACAGGCGAGAAAGGAAAAGGAAAAGGAAGTTAGGTCAAAATTACACGTTACTTATAGGAATAAGATAGGAAAGGAGTAGCATTCGCAGATTGTTGCGCCCGCACAGATATTGATCGCTTGGGTCACGCAACAGGCTGCTTGTCAGGATGCTCGTCAGCCAGCTTTCAGAACTAACCTACCCAATATGCTTATATAAAGGGTACTGCATGGTGAATCTCCGTAAGACCACCTCGTACACCACCAGAAAACTCAATCTCTGAATGTAATCCCGGATGATGGCCTTTGGGACCCAGCCTCCAACTGAAGCAATGCAGTCGTAAACGTGCGCGGATATACTATGTACTATACTGCCAGAATGGATTTGTCGAATCAAATAAATCGGAATTCTCCGACCACTGGCTCCTAAATGGACACATGGGATTCCCCCTTTTATACAAATTTATAAATAAAATCGGTACTTGATTTCTGGATGTTGGTGAAATAAATCAACTCTCTTCACAGAAAAAACGAAGGATAAAGTTTACCTTGGTTCTGGGGTAAAAGTAAAAATTACCTGCAACAAAAATTAACTTCAGAGGATAAAATTTACTTAAATATCGGTTAAGTTTTCTTTTGTTTTTTCATGACAACGCATGTATTTTGAAAGACGTGAAGTTGTCTGGATAAAAATATATCCCTCTAGACAATTACCTGCAACAAATTTTATCCTCCTACACAATATTCTATTCATGTTCTCGGAATATTTCAGTGTGATATTGAGAATATTCCCAAGGAGCATTGCAGCAACGTCCTAGGAATAACATAATGTCCGATTTTTGGAATATTTCAATGGAATGTTGAGAAAATATTCTTTAGATATGATTTAAGGTGATTCGCCCTGAAACTACAAATATCTCTGCGGAATATTGCTGGAATGTTTTTTAGAATGTATCTGAAATGTTTGTGCGGAATATTGCCGGAATTTTTTTTAGAATGTGTCTGAAATATTTCAATGGAATATTCCCGAAACATTGGAATGAGAGTAAATGCATTTTTTTTAATATTCCAAATAGCTCTGTTTGGAATATTTTATTCGCTCGTATGATATTGAATCATAAAAATCGATCAAGTCTTTTTTGCTTTATTTTATCTACAACATACACAATACACATACAATATTATTACGCATGCAATACAAACTTTTACTACAAATTATTATCAACCGTTGATCATAAACACTTAAATAAACGAATGTTTATTATTCAAAACAAATTCAAAACAAATTCCTAGAAAACTACTTTACATTTTTGCAATATCGGCAATTAGCTTAAATATTAAATTTTTAACCTTTTTTTGTACAGAGACATAGAAAATTACACAAAGGTAGATTACTATATTTTTTAATTTAATTTTTAATTAATTATAACTTAATATTTTAAAAAGTATTTCGAAAATTTTCTGATTCGACGAACCGTTAATGAGCTACAAAATTTCAAAGTTTTAAAACAAAATTTCCCCATGTTAATCAAATGGGAAATTGAAATTTGTGATGCGGCACCCCTTAAAATGAATATTAAGAGCTTAAACTTTAGCAGTATTTTTTTTCATTATTGCTAACAACATTTTCGATATATTTAAGAAAAAAAATCGATTTTTTTTTAAACAGTCTATTCTTTATATAATTTATTTTTTATTCCTAATTACAGGAAAGAGAGTACAACTCCACTCCATATTATAATGTTTTCAAAATGAAACTGAATAATAATTTTCTATAGTCAAGTTTGAGTGATTCGAAAATAAAGGATGAGCTTTTTAAATTTGATACCAAATGATCTCAAAGTAAAGATTCTCTGTCTCTAGGACTATTTTGAAGTAAAAAGGTATTAATTAGCAACAGATAATACCACTGCATAATTTTATTACATTTTTCAAAAAATGTTCAATTTAATTCAATTTAATTCAATTAATGATTTTCTTCATGTAAGCTCTTCTCGTGTTTCCTTCAAACAATATATCATCCTAGTAATATTTCTAGAATAAAATTAAATAGTTACTTTTTCAGAAATACTTTCAAAATTGAGAAATTTCTGAAGCTTCCAAATTATGAAATGGATTTTATGTACATCAGAGGATTTTTTTTAAATTGAAGAAGTGATTTCCTGAGTTTTTAGGAAATTTTGATTTTTTTTTAAATTGAAAAAGTGATTTCCTGACGTTTTAGGAATGCAGGTAATCAGATTTGTAATCTGATTATAGGTAATCACCTTTGTAATCAGATTATGGAGACTTTAGTGATGAATATAAAAATTTTAGAAATTTTTTTTGTTATATAATAGTCTACCTTTGTATAGTTGTCTATGCTACTGTACAAAAAATGATTAAAAACGTAATTTATAAGCTAATGGCCGATATTGTAATAATGTAAAGTATTTTCTATAAATTTGTATAATATAATTTTATTTTAGTGCTTATGATCGACGGTTAATAATAATTTTTAATAACAATTTGTTATATATTGTATGCGTATTGTTTATGTAAATAAAATTGTATTTTTATTGTGTATGTAAATAAAATAAAGCAAAAAATACTCGATCAATTTTTATGATTCAATCTCATATGAGCGAATAAGCGTACTCGTCAAAATATTCCAAACAGAGCGATTTGGAATATTAAAAAAAATTCATTTACTTTCATTGCAGTTTTTCGGGAATATTTCACTGAAACATTTCAGACACATTCTAAATAACATTTCGGCAATATTCCGTAGAGATATTTGAGGTTTCAGGTTACTTTTGCAACATTTCTAAAGAATATTTCCTCAACACTCCATTGAAATATTCCAAAGTTCGGACATTACGTTATTCCTGAAATATTGTTGTAATATTCCTTGCAAATATTCCAAATGTCTCAGTGGAATATTTCGGGAATGTGAATGCAAAATTGCGTGTTATGTGCGCTTAGTTTTTTCTGTGTTGGGATTGCAGTTGAAATCTGGAAAAAATTGTTATTTGAGTTTCTGTAGATTTATATATTTCTCTATTGAAGGGATTTTTCCCAGTATTTGATCCATTTAAATGGGAAAATTTCAAATTTTGAAAATTAATTTTGGAATTTTGAAAATTAACATGGTAGGAAAACTGAGTTTCAAGTTATACATTTGGAAGCAAAATTATTTCGGATTTACTTCAGGCATTTCTTCTGCATTAAGAAATTTGACAATACCAATTGTATAATGAACGTAGGACTTAATTTTCCATTTCCGAGGTTCAGAATCAGAATCCAGAATTCAAAGGGCTCGATCCGGAAACTTTATGAAGAATAGAAACCCACTTGGTAGTGAATTCGGAATGACATTGAAGTGAACTATGAGGCTACAAAGAGCAGTATGTATTCGGTCTGGTGACTTCCTGAGAATATTCATGCAACTAGAAACGTTCTGCGAAATGTCCTCAAGAGCACTACAAAAGCCTGTCTTTTTATTCTTCACTGTGGATTCGCGGATCAAAACACGACTACTGTAAAGAAAACTAAATAAGTAGAGTACCTTGAGATCTCTTTCGACCTGCTTGCTCCTACTCAGCTTTTGCCTTATCTTCCATAGATAATCCTCCTTAAAAGGATAGATAAAAAGCTTCTTTTGTGTTACTTATTTTTTACAACTTCCCATCAAAACAATTGTAAATAACAATTACAATAATTGGTCATTGCGAAAAATGATATTATTTCCAGATTGAAAATTGTTTCGATTTAACTTATAGGATGGATAATTTTTTGTTTTTGTATCATAAAAATTAGTTTCTCTATCATAAGAAAAACCTTTTTCATATACATACAAAAGTAGCTTTTCATAATTTTTCGCAGATTTTACAAATGATGTTTGCAGAAACTAGTTGAAGTTGAAAAGTCTGAAAATAATTGATCTAATTCAAGAGAAATTATGTCCACACTAAATCCAAAAGTATCAGAACATTAAAAACAATTGACATCTACATAATCACTAGATACACACGTTTATGTAGTAGTAATGTAGTTTTCAATTGTTTGTAACATTTTGATCCAATTTCGGATAAAAAATGACACTTCTGGATTTAGTGTGGTTGAATCCTTTTTTTAACTGAATATTTTCGGCAAATCTTACAGAATTTTCAGTAAATCTATCAAATTTTCAGTCAACCTAACAGATCCTCAGTCAACCTAACAGATCTTTAGTCAACCTAACAGATCTTCAGTCAACCCGACAGATCTTCAGTCAACCTAACAGATCTTCAGTCAACCTAACAAATCTTCAGTCAACCTGGCAGATCTTCAGTCAACCTAACAAATCTTCAGTCAACCTGGCAGATCTTCAGTCAACCTAACAAATCTTCAGTCAACCTGGCAGATCTTCAGTCAACCTGACAGGTCTTCAGTCAACCTAACAGATCTTCAGTCAACCTAACAAATCTTCAGTCAACCCAACAGATCTTCAGTCAACCTAACAAATCTTCAGTCAACCTAACAAATCTTCAGTCAACCTAACAAATCTTCAGTCAACCCAACAGATCTTCAGTCAACCTAACAGATCTTCCGTCAACCTGGCAGATCTTCAGTCAACCCAACAGATCTTCAGTCAACCCAACAGATCTTCAGTCAACCTGACAGATCTTCAGTCAACCTAACAGATCTTCAGTCAACCTGACAGATCTTCAGTCAACCTGGCAGATCTTCAGTCAACCTGGCAGATCTTCAGTCAACCTGGCAGATCTTCAGTCAACCTGGCAGATCTTCAGTCAACCTAACAGATCTTCAGTCAACCTAACAAATCTTCAGTCAACCCAACAGATCTTCAGTCAACCTAAAAAATCTTCAGTCAACCCAACAGATCTTCAGTCAACCTAACAGATCTTCAGTCAACCTGACAGATCTTCAGTCAACCTAACAGATCTTCAGTCAACCTAACAGATCTTCAGTAAAAATTAGAAAAACGTATGCTATCCCCATTTATGTAAAAAAGAAGATATTTTTCTGATAGAGATATTTTTTGGGCTTACGATATTAATTATAAATTAGGAGAAACATGAATAAACAATTGAATATGAATGTATCGGGCAACGTTTATTATTTGATATTTGCACAATCAGATTATTGAAGCGAGACCATCTGGCAGAATGATTACAGGTGTGCTAGTCCTGATTCGCCCACCACCCTTGTAAACAAGCTTGCAACATCTATCCAGTAGACACCAAAGTCAACGATGTTTATTGAACGCGGTACGCTCAATCAAACTCATATTCACTGCAGTAGCATCATTTCCAGCAAAATTTCCCAACCGGAGCAAATTTAAGCTTTTTCCCAAACAAATAATTCCCTTTATTTTTTAATTAAAAGTCCAAACTCCGCCGATGGCTCTCGAAAGCGTCAGCGTTAATTTACCAAATTAATGCCTCAACTCTCCAACTTTTTGTCATCCCCTTCTCTCAAATTTTCATAACGATATTTATTTATTTCGGAACAATTGGAAAAAAACTGCTGATAAGTAACATTTACGTTCAATTCATGAACACTTTGCCTCCTAATAAAGGAGCTTTTACTAACAATAGTAATATAATATTTAATTAATTTTTTATTTAATAATTATTAAATAAATAATTTATTAACTATTATATTATTATTGTTAATTTAATAATTATTAAATAAAAAAATTAATTAAATATTATATTATTATTGTTGGGTGGAAAAGGTGGAAAAATTCTATAGAATTTATATAGAATGCATTTTATAGAATTCTTACAAAAATTTTACTGAAATTTCTATAAAGCCCTCACAAGAGTTTTAGTGCAATTTCTATAGAATCCTCACAAGAGTTCTAGTTCAATTTCTATACAATCCTCACAAGAATTCGAAAATACAGAAATTCTATATAAAATTCCATAGAAATTGGACTAGAATTCTTGTAAGAAGAGTTCTCACAAGAGTTCTAGTTCAATTTCCATAGAATCCTCACAAGAATTCGACAATACAGAAATTCTGTATAAAATTCCATAGAAATTGGACTAGAATTCTTGCAAGGATTCTATAGAATGCTTTTTACATAAATTCTATGGAATTTTTCCACCTGGGAATGTAATTCAGAGGAGGTTTCTATATAGGTTAATTTGATGACTTTCGCAATTATAGCATTCCCAGGAAAAATTATACATAAATTATGCATATTCAATCAATCTGAAGGTATCAAAATGTTGGAAACAGTTGAAAAATAGTTTTCATTTGTTCGCAACATTTTATCATAATTTATGCATAATTTTTTGCGTAGTGACTACCCCTAGTTCATTATGCATAGTTCATTTTGTCGGCGCAGACCTCTAAAAAATTCTTGATATGTTGAAAATTTTTGTTTGCAGATAGTCATGAACATTTTTTTATTTATATCAATAAAATACCACCCAATGTTTGAAAAAATGAACACTGAAGAGCCTGTTATTACTGGTATAAAACTGTGTTCAAAATTATTGAAAATTTCGAATTTTTCAAATTTACTTTTTGTTATATTAAGATCCAATAAATCAACCTCAATCTTTGAAAAGGTTGTATTTCAGTAAAATCTACAAATCTAGAGAAAATGATCGCAAAAGAAAGTCATTAAATCAATGATACTTACCAAATAAAGTTTTAAAAAATGAGATTCGAAAATGTTCATCGTTACAAAGCTTTCTTTATGAGGATGCAACATGATTAATAAATAGTCTTTCTTCTGTAGAAAAAAAGATTTCCAAATTTTCATATCATTTGTGATATGAAATTTAAAGTGATTTTTGATGGGTTTGCTTAATTATGAATTGACCCCTCTTACACTTGAATTCTCACGAATTGTTGGTAATAATAACAAACAGATTGAACTTTATTGCAGAGGAAACTCCCTAAAATCCTGTATCAAAGCCAGCAACAGACTGGAACGCCGGAGAGAATTTCTGACTGATTATAATTGAACCATGTAGAGTCTAGGTGAGCCACAAAGGGATTATTTGGAGCTGGCGTCGCATAATAATGTGCATTTGATACGTTCTACCATTCTGCCGCGGTCTACGCAATAATTGTGCAATTACAAACTACCACTCACCCTCACATCCCTTTACGATTTATCATCTTTGCAAATCTACCAATACTTCGACAAATCCCTTCATTAAGGGCTTGTGATACGTTATAATGTCACGAATTACCGACGGGGTATAAAAAATATTCGGCAATCCTATTTTCAAACAAACAAAAATATCATGTTGAAATTCAAGAGAACAATAGAAAAAATGATAGGGCACATCTGTTATGTATCATTTTTTCAAAATTTTGAAAAAAAATTATTTTGAAAAAAATCTGTTTTCAAAATTTTGAAAAAATGGCACCTAACAGATGTGCTCATTCATATTTCCTATCCTTTTCTTAAGTTTCAACTTGGTATCTTTGTTTGTTTTGAAATAGGATTGCCTAATATTTTTTATACCCTGTCGGTAATTCGTGACATCATAACGTATCACATCCCCTTAACCTCTCATTCATTTTTAAAATATTACATTCACTCATATCAATAATTTAAATTATTATTATGACAAAATATGAAAATAGTATGAAAAAATAATTGTAATAATTGTAATTGTAATTCTAATAGACATGTAATATTAATAATTGCAATAGGACCTTTTAACAACAATCATTTAAAAACTCTGAGCACTGCAATTATTATCAAAGAGTTCAATTTTTATTATTTAAATACATTTATTTCTGCTAGTATAAAAAAAAATGAAGCGGATTCACTGTTTGGACGCTTTAATTATTGCTTAGTAATAAAGATATTTGGTTTACATATATTTTTATTGTTATAACAATAATTAAATAGTGAATTGGATGCCCCTTAACTATTTTTTTATATCAGCAGAAATGCGATCAAACAGTAAAAATTGCATCGCTGTGATTTTATATTAGCAATGTAATTGCTTTATAATTTTTTAATTAATTGTTGAATAAAAAGGTTCTATTACAATTATTACTATTATATACTATATATATTATACATCATATACTATATATTATATATTATATATTATATATTGTATATTACATATTGTATATTACATATTATATATTACATATTACATATTATATATTATATATTACATATTACATATTACATATTATATATTATATATTATATTATATAATACATATTATATATTATATATTACATATTATATACTATATATTATATATTATATATTATATAATATATATTACATATTATATATTATATATTACATATTACATATTATATATTATATATTGCATATTGCAATAGAAACTTTTTATTTAACAATTAATTAAAAATTATGAACAATACAATTATTTTGCTAATATAAAATTATAGTGGTTCAATTTTTATTGCATGAACGCATTTCTGTTAGTATATATATATTTATATATATATATATATATATATATATATATTTAATATTGTTATTTAATTATTCTTATAACAATAAAATTATATGAAAATTAAATATTTTTATTATTAAAACAATAATTAAAGCGTATAAACAGTGAATGAGCTTCACTTTTTTTATATCAGCTGAAATAAATGTGTTTAAGCAATACAATATAATTGTATTGCTCATAATTTGTTATTAATTGTTGAATAAAAAGGTTCTATTACAATTAATATATATTTTTAATTATTTTTTTAGTAATAAAAATTTTAAGTTTCAGATATTTTTATTGTTATGATAATAATTAAATAGTGAATTGGGTGGCCCCCACCTATTTTTTATATCAACAGAAATGCGTTTAAACAATAAAAATTAAACCCCTATGATTTCATATCAGCAATATAATTGTATTGTTCATAATTTTTTATTAATTGTTGAATAAAATGTTCTATTACAACTATTATATATATATATATATATATATATATTTTATCACAATATATATATATATATATACTATTACTATTATTAAAATTATTTGTTCGTACTTACTTAAAATTTAACGTAATTTTAATTTAAATTATTAATTCCCAGACATTTTTATTGTTAAAACAATAATTAAAACTTTCAAATAGTAAATTGGGCGCCCTTCAAATTTTTTTATATTGAAATAAATAAATGTGTTTAAACTATAAAAATTGAATCCCTTTGACATTATATTGACAATATTTGTATTGCTCTTAATTTTTAAATAATTTTTTAATAAGAAAGTTCTTTTACAATCATTACTATTACATATCTATTAAAATTACTATTATTACAATTATTTTTTCATACTTAATTAAGTTGTAACGTAATTTTAACTTCCATTATTCATATATGACTGAATGTATTATTTTAGAAATTGAATTTGGGGTTAATCATATTTAAACAATTCAAATTTAGCGTCTTTATTGCATTAATTCTTGGTGATATAAAAAAACCGAAAGGAGGCCCAATTGTTAATAAGAATAAAATTGTTATTAAAGAATTATTAAATTAAAGAATTAAATTGAAGAATTTAAATTAAATTAAAAATTAAATTAAGAATTAAATTAAGAAATTAAATAAAGAATTAAATTATTAATTAAAGAATTAAATTGTTATTAAAGAATAAAAATTGAATCCCTTTGATTTTATATTAACAATATTTGTATTGCTTATAATTTTTAAATAATTTTTTAATAAGAAAATTCTATTACAATCATTACTAATACATATCTATTAAAATTACTATTATTACAATTATTTTATCACAATTAAGTTGTAACGAAATTTTAACTTACATTATTCATATATGACTGAAAGTATTATTTTAAAAATTGAATGTGTGGTTAATCATGTTTAAACAATTCAAGTTTAGCTTCTTTATTGTATTAATTTTTCGTGATATAAAAAAACCGAAAGGAGGCCCAATTTTTGTTTAAACGAATTTGTATCTATTAAATATAATAAATCTCCTTTAATCAGTTGTTTGGAGGGAAAAATCCAACTCGTGGAATTTTTATGAGGATTTTTGAATTTTCTGAAAACAGAATGAAAATTTTTTTTTATTTAGAGGACATTAGACTTATTTTTTTCTGGAAAGACCGACTTTTTTTTGTTGTTAAACTGACTTGATAACGAAATCAGAGAAAAGAAGGAGAATTTATCTTTCGGGTATAAGAGGCATCGCTGGGAGTTTTAATCGGGAGGCAAGGAGTGCCAGTGATATTTTTCTGAAAAAAAAACAACAAAATCGTTTGGAAACTCGTTACAAAGCACTTGACGATACAAGTTAGCATACCGAGTTTATTTTCCTCCTTGAGAGTCGCCTGGGCTGCTTGTTGTGCTTCTCCAGAGGCCCTTATGAAGATCGATGACGTCCTACCCCGCTGCGTTATCTCAATCTTCCACTAAATTGATATCATTCAACTTCACTTTGCCTTTCCGACACAACTATGAGAGATAAAATCTTCAAGTTTTTATTTTGACAAAAGATTCTTTTTCAATCTCGAGATTCACACAGAGTAAAGTTTTCAAAAATATGAAAAAAACAGAAAAAAAGTATTCAAGAAATGAGTGTATCGAAGCGAGAATGAAGAACACATTTCAAAAGAATTCAAGACGTGTGTTACATGCTTCCTTGAATAGCTTAGAATATATGGAAAACGAGATTTTTCAGTCTCTATGATTTAATAAAGTATTTTTAAATTTTGCAAAAAGGGCTTCTTCACTTCCATCAACTTCTTAATTGAAAATTCTTAATGTAAATGTTCTCAATTCTTATTTTATTTTTATTTTGGAAAGTGATTTTGATACAATTTTGTTTTGTTTTTAGTTGCTTCGATCTCGAGAGGAAAAAATTCATTAAGAAAAAAAGTCACAAAGATCCCAAGGTATCCTTTTAATTTGCAGCAAAATGAGAAATCGAAAAACAAAAGACTGTGACAGTAGAATAAATTATTCACTTCAGATCAAAATAATATTTCTGCAGATTAAAGTATTAGATCTAATATAAATATTATCATCTAATATAAATATTATCATCTAATATAAATATTATCATCTAATATAAATATTATCATCTAATATAAATATTAGATCACTTCGCGCTACGCGCGCTAATTATGCCCTCTCTGCTTTTAATTTTGACATTTAATAATCATACATTGTTAAAATTTAAAAAATAAAATTACAACCATTAAAATTGGAGGCGAGTGAATTATGAAGCAATGACATTACTAAAAAGCGATATTTAACAATTTTGAAATAATTAGACATTTTTAAATTTGAAAATTTTGAAAATTTAAGACTCCATTATGTTCCTTATGCGTAATTCCAAGTTTTTAGAATTGAAGCTATTCAAATTGAAGAATTTATAATTGAACATGACTTTTAAGCATGTTCTCCCCGTAAAAACTGAAAATTAATCAATCTTTACCACGAATTCTTGATTATAAAATCAAGAAAAAAGAAGAGCTTTTTGTTAATTCTAACGAATTTTAAAACAGAAACTGAAGCGTTTGACATAAACAAATAGTTTGGAGTTATAATTGTTTATTCAAAAGTAGTTATTTATATATGTGCTTTTTTTGTGATTAAATTTGTGCTTTTTGTGATTAAATTTGTGCTTTTTTGTGATTAAATTTGTGCTTTTTTGTGAATAAATTTGTGCTTTTTTGTGCTTAAATTTGTGCTTTTTTGTGTTTAAATTTATGCTTTTTTTGCAAAGATTATAATTTTTCTTTGCATAAAGTGGTTTATTGAGGAATTTAAATTCCTAAAACTAACTATTTTTAAGTAAATAATTATGACCCAAGCTATTTTTTTCTAATTTACCCTTAGGTTTCATTTTCAATATTCGTTAAAAATAACTTTGGAGGTTCATTTTCCTTGAAATTATAAATCAACATAAAGATTTAATTAATTTTGCCGTTGACTGTACGGGGGAGTTCATCCTTAAATAATTATTTTCCAAAATTGAAGCTTGTAAAGTCCAGCTAATGCATTTTTAAGTCGGGAATATCTCTAATTTAGTTTTTTCTTTTCAAATTCGACTTCTCTTAATTTTTCTCTCTTCAGAATTATTTTCGAAACAGAAATTTTCTTAAGTTATATTATTTATATACTTTTTTTTTTAATTACAACTTTTAATTAATTTTATATTAAAATTACGAAACATAATCTCGCGTTTTTCAGTTCGAATTATTTAATTTTCCAATTAGTCTGAATTAGTCTTGTATTTTTTGGCACTTGAAATCAAAAACACATCTATGACTTGAACTTGGTCTAAGTTTCAAATTATTTTTAAAATCCAATCGGCATTGCGGAAAAGCGACAACAATGAAATATCGAAATTGCGAGGGTTTTTAGCCATCAATTTTTTAGGGAAGGATCCCACGATTCACTGTGGTAGGAAAAAAATATGGATGAAAGAGGGAAAGAGAGAAAGAGAGAAAGAGAGAAAGAAAGAGAGAGAGAGAGAGAGAGATGATTATGATTATGATTATTGTAGATAATAGTACATTTCGATACGTGTGTGAGAGGTGATTATTTAGCGCACGAGACGTTTTTCGCACGAGCGAAGCGA
>JBAGKK010000590.1:99272-127704 GCA_037177015.1 Euceroptres primus | reverse complement strand
TTTCAAATTGAATGGTTTAAAAATGGAATATTGTAGACTGAAATAATATTTGAAATTTAATAAAAGCCTTTAATTATTAATATATTATTTTGAAGTTATTTTAAAACTGAAAATAGTTTATAAAGTTTCAATTGAGCGCTTACATTTGTTTAACTAATAAAACTTTCCAATTGAAACAGTTTAATCTTTAACGCTAAAATCTGAAAATTTTAAAATTGTGAACTGATTCCGAATCGTTTTGTAAAATCAATTATTATTCACTT
Organism: Euceroptres primus; assembly: GCA_037177015.1. Taxonomy (NCBI): domain Eukaryota; kingdom Metazoa; phylum Arthropoda; class Insecta; order Hymenoptera; family Figitidae; genus Euceroptres; species Euceroptres primus. Next base: position 127,441 of record JBAGKK010000590.1, on the reverse strand, counting down.
TTTAAATCTTAAAGTACAGTTCAATTTTAAAAATCAATAATTAATTTATATTCACAGTTGATCAACTAAAAATGATTTTTATCTAAAAGCTTTGGTTTCAATTTCAACGCTTCTAATTTTTAATTGTTTAAGTCTTTAAAACTGCATTTTAAAATTCTTGAAATTAAAACGTACACTTAAAAATTAAAATCTAAAATGGAAAATTTTTAAAGTGAAAGAATCTCGAATTACGCATTCTAAACTGAATGATATCATAATTGAAAAAGATAACAATTTAACTAATTACTTAAAAAACGGTTGAAATCAAAGTTGGACAGATTTTTTTCTAAAAATTTGTGAAATTCCCGGTCAAAAAATAAATACACTGTCATTTCCCGGTTTTTGTTATATCACATGGGTGATATAACAAAAACAATGCATTATTTACATTTTTTTCGTTAAGCTTATACGAAATCATATTGAAAAAAATACGTGTCGATTATTTTACTCTAAAGGTGAGAAAAAATTTTCCTTCAATCGATTTTTTAGTTTTAAATCTTTAAATAACATCTTTAAAATATGAAAATATTCTTACCAGGTTCCACAACGGGCTGAATAGGTTTTGGAACGGGAATTGGGAACTTTCTGGTCAGTTCAGCCAATAACATATCGACTCTCTGTCGCTGGAATAAGGAACTAGGTTCTTCCCTCACGACCGTCTCCTTTTTCGCTGTGACTGCTTTTCCATTTTTAAAATCCCAAGAATATCCTTTATTGGGATGATAACGCGAACAGGAACTGACTTCATCGAAAGCAGATTGTAAATGATGAACTGAAGATAACTAAAAGTAAAAAGAACAATAAAAATAAAAATAAAAAAATAAATAATAAGAATAAAAAGAAGACAATCATTATAAAATATCCAATATTAACTGAATTTAGACGAATTAAATAAATTAGAATTAGGCGAATTAAAATTCGTCCAAAAGCCTACCAGCCTGGAATTAATAACTGATGCCAAGTCAGGAGCCTGATAAACAACACCAGCGATAATATAATAATCTGCTAATGGAGTAGCATCAGTCGGATTTGGCGAATGACGATGCTGTTTCCTAATTACGTATAAAATGGGTTCTTGAACGTGCAAAAGGATGTATTCAATTCCAGTTAGATTTCTGCAAGATTTAAAAACAAAAATTTAACTTTATCTAAAACTATAGATTTAAAGAAAATATAAATTATAATTAATACGTTTTTTATAATAAATTTAATGAATACGCAAGAAAAATTACGTTTCAGATTTGACATGGAATTAAATTAAACACACTCAGAGTAACTATGACGAAGTGTATCATTAACCGACTTGAGTTTGGGTCAAAACAACCTAAACTCGATATGTTCGGTCTTTGCTAATGTTAATCATCATTGTGCGAAATAAAAAAAATTGTAAACAAATAAAAAATTTACGTTCTATTTTTCTCAGAAGTAAAAAGAGCAATTTCGTTTTATTATTTATTTTGGTTTGCTCTTACTTTAAATGCTCTGGGCCCAGCCGCTGCATTTTGATAGTTTCATTATTGCAAGTACGATCGTAAAAAGGATTAGTTCTTTCTGCGAAATAATCCATTATATTTGTGGGATTAAGCATTGGTATCCAAGCACTGTCGTGCCATGATAATGCCAGTGGATTTTCTGCAATTAGAAAAAAAATCGAGTTTTCTACCAAAGCTTTCTTAACTAGATTGAGTTGAGTACCTCGAGTACCTTAAAAAACTTTGTCTATAACTCATAAGCTACTTATTAAAAAAGGACGAAAAACTTTCTGAGAATGAAAAAACTACCTAATTTGTCTCTTCCAATTTTCTTAAAACTTTTAGCATCCAAGCTTTAATACCATTTTAATACTTATAATTTATTTTCGATACCCTCTTCCTAACCTCCAATTTTAAGCAAATTTAAAAATCGTTCCTCTTATAAAAAAAACAGTTAGAAATATATTTTCAGTGCTGATAATATAATAAATTCAATTTTTGTAATAAATTATGCATTGTAGCTATGAAACTCTACAAATTGAACCAAAAAATCATAAAATGTTACTATTTTGTAGATTATGTTAAACACACTAGGCTCACTAGAAAGTTCATATTAAATAATTGGCAAAAATATCGCAAGATATTGGATAATTGTTTTCTTACCTGTTACAGGAGGACGTCCAGGAATCATTTTTATGAGTTAAAAAAATATTGTACTGCATAAAATAATCGTAAACACACAAAATCACAAACTTCACTTGAGAAAGGAAGCCAAACTTCTCAAATCACGACGCATCACGCCACAACTGCGCATGCGTCATAAAAATACGTAATAATCAAAGATTTGGTAATATAAACATTTCTCATAAGTGAATAATTATCCGATTGACTGCATAATGTCATATTATTTAATAAATAAAATTGTTAAAATTATTTAACAAATAAAAGGAAACCCGTACTGTAAATAATCAGATAATCATAGTAAATCATCTTTCTGATTTGAATTATTTGCGCCCAAATACAAGCCAATCAATAGTCTTTATTCGAAGCATGCGCGTTTTGTTCTTTGAGCAATTTTTGTCAATATTGTATTCATTTCGGAGATACTTTTTGGTATTTAATACTAATTTTCTCAACTGTGGACATCTCGTTCATGTTAAATTAGGAACTTGTTAATGATAATCATCGTTGCACATCTTCCAAGTGCGGAATTTAGCGAATGTATACCTTTTGTTGTCATATTTGTTGGTGCTGGTCGTTAACATAACCTAAAAAATTATGAAGTTTGGACATTTCGCAGTAGTTGCAGTATAAACTTTGTGTCTTGTTCCACAGGTAGATTGAGTGGAGGATTATGTCAGGAAAAGGAAAACAGAGTTCAAAAAAGGCTGTCGTTAAGGTACGAGAAAGTGGAAAATCGGCGCAGGCAACTTTAAGTAATCCAGAAGCGAGTCCTGAAGCAGAAGAAATGTCGGCGTTGTTGCCAAGTTTAAAAACAATTGACAAGAACAAACACTTGCCAAAATACTCCACTATTCTCCAGGTAATTTGATTCGAATTCATTTATTTTCAGCTCGATTTTTAAAATTATTTGTACAATTCGAAAGGGAAGTTTAGACACAGAACGTTTATTCCACAGCGAACCTCAGAAGAAGGCGTTGGAATGGAAGACCTGGACACTCTTCAACTGGAGCTCGAAATGCTCCTCTCATCAGTAGTCGTGAGAAGTCGAACAATCCAGGAAGAAATCTCCGATCTCTCTTCAGCTGAAGAGCGTCGCGACAGGCGATCAAAAAGTGGGAAAGGTCTTTCACTCATTGACAAGAAAATGAGGGACGATAAATCCAGAGCCAAGGAGCTCAATGCCAAGACTCAGTCGCCCTTATCAAACAAACTTTTTAAACAACGCACTCCCGGCAGTTCTTTGAATCAACTTGTCCCAAATCCCCACGAATTAGTGCGAATCGAAGGCAAAGATGTTCCCAAATTGATGCCTAAGAACGATACGCCTAATAAATTCTGGGCCTCGGTAGATCCGTATTGCACAGACATTATGCCAGATGATATTAAATTATTAGAGGAACTAATCGCCACACACGGAGACATTTCCGAATTTAAAAAGATTCCACCCTTGGGTCGACATTATAGTTTGCTTTGGGCTCACAACGATTTATTACAAGAAGAGGATGCTTCAAATTCAAATAGGGATAAGAAGAAAAGTCGATCTGATGTCTCGCTCCTAATGGCGAAAGGAGACAAAAAGGCGAATGGAATCGCTGGTAAATGTCTTTCAATCAAATAAATATCTTTCAATCTAATAAATATCTTTCAATCTAATAACTATCTTTCAATCTTTCTAATCCAATTTTTCTTTTCATTCCAGACTAACAATTTATTTATTTTTTTCAGGTCCTCTAACACAGAGATTGGTTTCCGCTCTTTTAGAAGAGAACGTCTACGTCGCGAATAATAATACAGACAATAAACTGTTTCGCGATGGAGACCCGCCAGTTTTGAGAGATCTCACGATTCAGAATTCCATGAATCTGGAGCTGCGAATGCACAAGGAACTGGTCGAGCAGGGCATTCTGGAGCCAGACTCACAAAAAAAGAATCAAGAGGACGACGAAATTCTCGCAGAGATTAAACGTTGTCAACAGGAACTTTCTGCGCTCTCTAGTCATAACGTCTCGCAGCTGAAAAGACTTTTAACTCTTACCCAGGAAGAGAGCAAACGACAAGGACTCAAACGGAAAATAGGCACTGTAGACAACGAAGTGGTAGAGCATTATAATAAACTAGTTCTCTCTAAACAGAGAAAAATCCCGCTCTCGAGGAAGGAACAGGAGAAGGCGTGGAGTTGTCTTAAAGAAAGGGAAAACCTTTTACAACAACTCGATATGTTGCCTTCGAATAGTATTGGTGAACCGATCAGGCTTTCAAATGCGAGCAGCGTTCCTTCGTAATTTTATTTATTGTAAGATTCGAATTCCGGATAGGAATCAGAATCTGATTATAAATATGAACCAAGCATAGATTAAGTTATTTAGGTGAAATAAAAATTAATGGGTAGTGCAACCATTTCAGTACCTTCATTTCTTTTAGTTTCTGTTTAGAAAACTCTGTAACAATTCTGAATCATCAACAGGGCCGCCGAGATAGGGGGTGGGGGGTAGGCAGGGATAATACCCGGGGACTCGCGGTCTTAAAATTTTTCATTTTTGAACTCCAGCAATTGAGATAGTTTAATTAGACTTAATAACATTTCTTTACATTCAGTTCTAAATTATTTCAAGAGAGACCAAAAATTAATTGCGTTGTTTCATTAAGCATTTCCCGTTTTTACATCTCGCTAAAACATAATCACGTTTTCTTCGAAAATTTTTGAAGTTACTACTTCCCATTGGCAATTAAAAATCTTTCATAAATCAGCGTCAGAAGATCAGGCTAGGGAGGGGGGGGGGATAATATAGAGCCCCGGAGAAGCTCTCGGCGGCTCTGATCATCAATAATTTATGCTTATACTATTTACATTTCTTCCATATCAGATGGATAATATTGAAGTATGAACCTTTTAGATCGAAAAAAATACAAGATACTAAAAATTTGATTGTTCATAATCACTCTGTTCGATGCCCGAAGCTTTCACAAAAAGTCGCATCCCCCTATCATATGCGGAAACCATCTTTATTACGGCCCAAAAGGTTTAAAAAATTCCGGAAAATTAGCCTAGCATCAATACTAAAAATGTTATTGCTGATAATGATCGATGCCCAAAGCTTCCACAAAAAATTGCATCCCCCTATCAAATGTGGAAATCACCTTATTTCACCCCCAAAAAGTAAAAAAATTCCGAAAAATTACCTTAACATCAATACTAAAAATTCAATTGCTGATAATGACTCTATTCGATGCCCAAAGCTACCACAAAAAGTTGGATCCCTCTGTCAAATGCGGAAACTACTCTTATTTCACCCCAAAAATTAAAAAAATTTTACAAAATTACCCCAACACCAATACTAAAAATTGACGGGCCATAGCTCGGGCAGTCAGGGCCGCCAGAAGTTGTTTACATCGCGACTCTCTGCGCATTTACTTTTGTCTGTTCAGAAACTATATAAGCGGTCCTGAGTGTTGAGATGAGAATGCTCGCTCGTCGCTTTAAATCCGGTTCAAACTGGATTTTAATAGCATTGAATTGAGGACCGTCTACCCCCGAGCCCGGCCCATAATCCAGCGATGAGTGTAATCTGATCATAAACTTCATAACTTCTTTTTTTAAATAGCATAAAAATGTATAGTTCATACAACAATGAAGACCTAATACAAATGAAACAGGATATATTCTGTTTCTTTTTTGGGGTGAAATAAAGGTGGTTTCTGCATTTGATAGGGGAATGCAATTTTTTGTGGCTAGTGTTCTTAAATGCTCGCGAGTTTTTGTTGAGCAAATGCTCTTGAGAATATGCTCAGCATTTAAACTCAAACAGAATATTTAAGAGAATTTAAAGCATTTATTTTTTAGACAGATATATCAACAATTAATTCAATTTTTTATAATCTTAATATATAGTGCTATTACCATACAATTGTTTTGTATTATATACTATTTCATTGGAAAAATGTATGTTTTATTACTTTTACTTCTTTTATAATTTGAATTAGGCGCCTTTTCTAAGTTTGGATTATTTCATTTTCGCACGAAATTCAGTCTTGTTATTAGTTGAGTAAGTTATAATACAATTAGATGTTTGTTTATAATTTAAAATTAAACGTACAATGTAAACTAGGACACATTTTTGACTTAAAAGTTAATACAAATACAAAAATATGATTTTTAATTAAAAATGCTCAGTAAATTTGATAGAGGGATGTAACTTTTTGTGGAAGCTGTGGGCCTCGAACGAAGTGATTATCAACAATCAAATTTTTAGTATCTTGTATTTTTTTCGATCTTATACGTTGCAAACTTCAATAACGCATCGGATGGTAAGAATAAAAACTTTACATTGACTTCATTTTTCCACGAGAGGCATTATCTTTACAACATATCGGAACAAGTGGGTCCGTAGTATGTCTGCCTCTCCGGCACTACGTTAATTTTTCCAAATTTTATCCAACCCGAGGTTTCAGAAAAAAACTGCCGCAGTCCGTGTTTGAACCGGGAACTTCCGATTTCAAGTAGGATGCGTTACCGACACTAATAAAATACTGTTTAAGGGTTGAAAGAACAAGAATTCTTCTCACGACAAAGATGTTTATTCGATCTCACTGTACAGATTCCTCGCCAAGAGTTGTCTTTAACAACGTGCGTACGCGACGGCACAACAATGATGAATCGCTCGAGTAACAAAAGAGTTCAAAATAGTACTACTCGCAACGACACTAGCGTGTGAGTATGTACGTGCGTGCGTGTATACGGGAGAAAAATGGGGGAGGGAAGGATGCATGAATGGTGACATTGGGCCATCTTCATCTGTAATAAATTGGGTCGAAGCCCTTCCTATTTTCTCGATACATATACGTTCAATGATTTTCGCTTAACTTTTCATAACAATGTGAAGTTACGCTACACGATTACAGCAGAACATGAAAAAATTAAGAAGCTACAGGCTTTTTACGGGGTCGGGACGGTCTGACCGATCTTAGCACGTGTACAGCCCCTGTTTTTATTTATCTATTTCAGTGCATTTCGAAGTATGTCCATTGTCACACCGTCGCTCCCCCCACGGACCAGTGTCAGCGGTCTTCCTAATGATCTCATGAACTCCCGCATACCAAAAGCAGCTGTCGCTTCTACCAATAAGGCAGAAAACCAGGCTGTCTTGGCAGTGACGCACTAAAACTATCGGTATTTGGTTATGGAGATTTGATAGCTTAGAAGGCGAAAAGGAGTAAGAAGGCCATCATAAGACAGAAAAGACCCATGGCCTCGGACAGGGCGAAGCCCAAAATGGCGTACGAGAACAATTGCTGTTTCAAAGATGGGTTCCTCGCGTATCCAATGATCAACGAACCGAATACCGATCCGATTCCAGCACCTGAAAACACAAGAGATCATCATGAATAACTCCAACAAAAAACCTTCCTCCATTTCGCGAATATTAAGGTAAATGCACCTATTTGCGTCTGTGTAATTGTGAGGGTTACGATAGAATTTAAAACCAATAAACAAGTGTAATCCATTCCGATTCGCCAAAACACTATTACTGATCTAAGAATATATATTGATAGAAAATTTTTTATTTTGACAAATTGAAACAAACTGCCCCTATTTGCGTCAGGACGCAAACTGGTACTTGATGCGACAGCACCATTTTGCGTCCGTTATGGATGAAACTTGATAATGAATCGTTCGATCGCAAATAGGGGCAGAATTTGTAGGACCCTATTTGCGTCCGCTCTTCAAAGTTTATGTTAGACTCGAATTATTCCGATCGAACTTATGTCACTTTATAGGTTTTACCGCAGAAAAAAATCAGTGCATATTGAAAGACTGATATTTTTCACATCACTTATGACAATTTTCAGCATAAATACACCCACAGTTCAATTATTTTGAATACTTTAAACATACGGACGCACGCATGCACATCAGAATATTATTGCCCTGCTTAGCGACTATTGTGTAAAATAAGTAATTCACGGAACATTTGTGTGATGAAATTAGATTTTCGAATAGCTTGTTGAGCTGAATTGCACACGACACTTGACTTACCTGGTAATTATTTCTCACGATTCGCAACAACAACACTGACAGTCAATTTCGGAGTCCGCTCTACTAAGAATTTGCTCTCTGCGCACGAGTGAACACAAACGGTCACTTATAGCGCGAGATATGAAATTCGTGTTATATTTCTAAATTTCAATAAAACACATATTTGAATGGACGCGCATGTAGAGTATTGTTAATAGAATAAAATAAATACTCCTCATGAAGCAATAAGTATACAAATTCATTAAATTTACTATTTTTAATCAGGTTTGGACGCAAATAGGTGCATTTACCTTATTTGTAAACAAAATTATAATCTACTTCTTGTTGCATGGAATCCATCCATCGAGGTCAGGGGTGCACGGGAAAGATGCAGGAAAGGATTAAAGGGCGAAGAGCATAAGGAAGGCAATCATGAGGCAAAAGAGTCCCATTGCTTCAGAAAGTGCGAAACCAAGTATCGCGTAACTGAAGACTTGCGCTTTCAGGGAAGGATTTCGAGCGTAGCCGATTATTAAGGCACCAAAAACAACTCCAATACCGACACCTATAATAAAGTGTAAAGGAAGATTCTATCCAAATTACATTTCATGGTTCTCAAAATCCAAAGTTTGTTGACATGAACAGAAAGACCGCTTGAAATCAGGTTACGTAAGGAAGGATTGCATAATATGGAGTGTGGTTTCATTTGGTTATTTTAGTTTATAGAAGAGATTTTTACCTGATCCTGCAACCCCAACGGTGGCGGCACCCGCACCGATGAATTTGGCTGCCGAATCAATGTCGCGGCTAATCGTGGAGGTTTGGAAACTGCGCACGACTGGCGACTAAAGAAAAAAACAAATCTTATTAGATGTTCGTTTTTTTAAACTTAATATTCATTTTTTTAATTGGAAAAGATACCAACCAAGGCGAGGTTGGTTGGAACCAGCCTTTGGTTTTCCTGCAGGGACTGGCTTTGACCGAGTTGCGCGACTGCGCTGCTCATCGGCCGGAGGTAGTTTTTGGTTCCAGCAACCAGCTAAAAAAGAAAAAAAAATATTGGTTAATATTTCAGAAATAAAAGTATTGGTTAATATTTCAGAAAAAACAGTATTGGTTAATATTTTAGAAAAAAACATTGGTTAATATTTCAGGGGAAAAAAAGTATTGGTTAATATTTTAGAAAAAAGTATTGGGTAATATTTCAGAAAAAAAGTATTGGTTAATATTTCAGGAAAAACATTATTGATTAATATTTCAGGAAAAATCAGTATTGGTTAATATTTTAGAGAAAGAAGTATTGGTTATATTTCAGGAATAAAAGTATTGGTTAATATTTCAGAAAAAAAGTATTGGTTAATATTTCAGGAAAAAAACAGTATTGGTTGATATTTTAAGAAAAAAATGGTTAATAATTCAGGGAAAAAGTATTGGTTAATATTTCAGAAAAAAAGTATTGGTTAATATTTCAGGAAAAACATTATTGGTTAATATTTCAGGAAAAAGCAGCATTGGTTAATATTTCAGGAATAAAAGTATTGGTTAATATTTCAGAAAAAACGGTATTGGTTAATATTTCAGAAAAAAAAAGGTATTGGTTAATATTTCAGGAAAAAACAGTATTGGTTAATATTTTAGAGAAAAGAAAAGTATTGGCTAATATTTCAGGGGAAAAAATATTGCTTAATATTTCAGAAAAAAAGTATTGGTTGATATTTCAGAAAAAAAGTATTGGTTGATATTTCAAAAAAAAGTATTGGTTTATATTTCAGGAAAAAAATGGTTAATAATTCAGGGAAAAAGTATTGATTAATATTTCAGAAAAAAAGTATTGGTTGATATTTCAGAAAAAAAAGTATTGGTTAATATTTCAGGGAAAAAAGTATTGGTTAATATTTCAGGGAAAAAAGTATTGGTTAATATTTCAGAAAAAAAGTATTGGTCGATATTTCAGAAAAAAAAGTATTAGTCGATATTTCAGAAAAAAAAGAGTATTAGTTAATATTTCAGGAAAAAAAGTATTGGTTAATATTTCAGAAAAAATGGTTAATATTTCAGAAAAAAAATGGTTAACCCTTAACTGTCACAACTCCTTTTTATTACGTAAATGGCACAACGGGTGTTTTTCACCCCATGTGTTCAAACGTGTTTTGCGCAGTCGGTATTGAATATTTTTGCACAAAAAAAATTATCTAATGTAGTTTAAGATATATTTTTTAAAAAGTGGAATCGTTTTTATAGCCATTGGTTTAATTTTAGTTAAAAAAATTGTTGAAAAAAACCTGAAAAAAGTGAGTTTTTTTACTTAAAAATTTATAACTCACGTAATTTTTAATATTTTGACCTGAAAATTTAGATTTATACTCTTGAGATACTATACTTTAAGAAAAAAATTACTACAATGATGCTTCCAAAAAAAGGTATTTATTTTGCAAAATGAAAACACTATTTTATGGTAAAATAGAACACCATTTTTTCAATGTTCAAATAAATTTATTTTTATTTAAATGCACAAAAATAGTTATAAAAATAAGAAAAAAGTACAAAAGTAACATAAATAAAAGTTTTTCAAAGTTGCAATTATTACTTAAACTTACACAGTCGGTGCAAAGAGCTGCGCGGTGCTCATGGCACATTGGGGTATTTTTTACCCATAGTGCCAGTTAAGAGTTAATATTTCAGAAAAAATAAGTATTGTTAAAAAGAAAAGCCTAAATCAACAGAGAGGAATCAGAAGTTTTATAGGAAAAAAAATCCATGACACGAAAGTTTCCCATCTCTCGGAAATGTAGCAAATCGTTACATAAGAATTAGTAGAATTTCACATTTTCTTATGAATTGAAATAACCAATTTTTTAAATTTTAACCCGCTTCTTTTATTTTCTTATGAATTGATTCAATTGTTAAAAAGCTCGAATCAATAGTCTCTTGAATATTGATTATATTCTTAAAGAGGTTAAACCCATCAAACAAAACCTTTTGCCATCTAAATCATCAAATGGAACAGAATATTATCTAATTAATGAAAAAAAAGGATTAAAATCCAAGATTACATAAGAATTATCGAAGACAGGTTTCGGTGAGCAAGAATAATTTTTCTTCTGAAGTGGCTCAATAATAATTAAAAATTAAATCTCCAAAGGTCAAATTTCAGCTGTTTCCTAAAACTTATTTCCTCAAAGTGTCTATTTCCTCTGTTTTTGTACTTTGTCAAGAGCGAAGATTATATAAGAATCAATAAAATACAGGGTGTTCTAAGCGTTTACAGATACGTAATCCCATAACGAAAAAGCTTTTTTTAGGAGTTATTAATGATTAATCCTAATTCATCATCGGTGTATCTCTGATAACATCTATAAGTAGATGTAAACGATCAGGACAGTGTCTATTATTATAGAAATAAATACCAAATAATACAAAATCAATAAACTATAAGAACAGATAAAATATAGTAAATCAAAAATCGCGCCCACAAAAAGAAAGATTAATTCATATAGTTAAGTGATCAGAGTTCAAATGGCAACCATTTAATTCCGAATTAGGCCAAAACATGGATTAAGTCCCCAACCAGGTCGGGGTTTAATGAAAGTCATACACAAACCCCAACCTACATTGCTGGAACCTCCCAAGGTAATTTTCACTCAATTTTTCTCAAATTCTCAGTTAGGAAAATCAGGAATGGGATGGAAGGTTACATAAGTGCTGTACTCACGGTGGACCTGGCGACCGGTACGATGAATCGTGTGCAGTACATATTAATGTTGATAAAGGTCCGTTCACCTCAAGAACCTGGAATGAAGACACCTCGTTTTCAATGAGCCGAGAAACTTTTTTGCTCGCTTTTAGTGCGAGGCGGTGGTGATACGGGGTTCACTTGAAAAGTCGACTAGGGTTGGAGAAAGGAGCAAGGGGGGGTTACGTAACGAGATAACTGCAGACCGAAAATTCACAGAAGTTGCAAAGTTAACTGACTCCCGGTTTTAGAAAACTTTAGAAAGCTGAACACAAGTCCGAATTTGGTTCCCGACACAGACTAAGTTGACCGAAGAGGCGGATTTTGGAGGCGAAGTCGTGGGAGCACTCTAGGAAAATGGCCGAGAGTGGAGTTCCGTAGCGCGCGTCACTGGATCGTGATTTTGAGTGACTATGGAAAAGACTGAGCTTCTTGCACGACGAGGATGAGCGGGCGCGCACTTTGGGCGAAAATTACGAGCTTTAGAATCCGGATTTTACTCACTTTTGTGGGAAAGCAGACGCTAGCAGGTCGGACTTACCAAAGAACAGTGTCGACGAGGAGGCAAGGCTGTTAAAGTGACCCGGCCAGTGGAATGTGGAATCGGCGAGTGAACGAGGATAGCCTATCACGAGGATCGTCGCGAAATGGAACAGCGCAACTTCCTTTCTTCCCTTTATCGACCAACCGAAATTAACCGAGAAAACACGAGGTGCCACTTTTCGTCTGCAACGTCCGCAATGCACTAATCAAGTGCGCTCCGAAACGAGAGTTTAAAGATTTTCGGACCCGGGAAGACGAGTCTGATGAATCTGGGGATCCGGGATTTATTTAGAGCGAGTGGATTTTCGAGTTAAAGTATATTTATAAAAGGGGTTGTCTGTTTTTAACAGTAGGTTAGGAAGTGAATTTGACGAGGTCAGTGATCGATCATCTGTGCTGTCTGCTGTGGGCTGCGTGTCCCACCGACCGGTCCTTTTCCTTTCTGTGGTCGCAGTCGAAGATTTCGAGGATATGGCTGTATTTTTCTTCAACGTTTGCAAATTCAACGACTGCGGCCTCACGTTCAAGAATCTAGGACGATTGATACAGCACATAGAGGAAAATCATATCGGTAGGCGATTCTCGTGAACGGTCTCGCCATCCGCAAAGGCGGGTTTGAGGTTATGTGGTTATCAGGAACTGACTAGGACTTTTATTTTTAATTATTTTGGAGTTTTATCAGAAATTTCAATACGTCAGTGATTTGTTATTGTCGGTAGTCAATATGCGGGAGATTTAGAATAGATAAAATATAAAATTTTAGTTTAGTGACCCGGAATGTTAGGATAAGAATTCTGAGCTTCAGCGATTTTCTTCAGGGAAGTCTTTAATCTTTGATGGTTTCGTTGATAATATTTCATTTTAGTAGTCAGTTTAGTAGTTTAGAAGTCAGTTTAGTTAGTTTAGTAGTCAGTTTAGTTTAGTAGTCAGTTTAGTTTAGTAGTCAATTTTCAAGACATCTTTGATTTTTTAAAAAGCGAAAATTCAAAGCTCTAGTTTTATATGATAAACCCTCCCGGTTTCCCTATTTTATTCCTGTTTTAAATTTAATTAGGATTTTTTAATTAATCTGTCTACCCTCGAGAAACTAATTTCCTCCATATAAACATTGTTACTATCCTTGTAGAACGTAGAAATAAATTAATAAATAATATTCATTCGTTTAACAGAGGTTAACTATCCCGGTAAGAAGGCTTGCATTAAAAAGTATTCAAAAATTGTAATCCCTAAGAATACCTTTTCTGTCCTTCATTTTGAATCCCCGATTAGATAGCAAAACTAACAAGATTCCAATCCCGTTTAAAGCCGATCGGGGTTGTCAAAAGTAACCTCAAATAAATTAAAAACACAATTTTCATTTAACGCATCAGAAGGTGCTCCAAAAGCATGAAATTTGCAAAATCTATTAGGATTGGGCACATCAATACACCACTTTATTGTAAAATACTCGAAATATTTAAATTTTATTAATTACAAAAATATAAAATTATGATAAAAAAATTTAAAAATCATTTTTCACAACTGCTATGCGTGTGGAAATCATTCCTGACATCATAAAACGACGAATACTATGTTTTAAAAAGCTTTCTGCATCACTACTATTCGAAAAACTGTAAATAAAAGTATCGAAATGTACTGAATTAAAGGGGATTAAATTTGTTTATTTAATGGTTGCTTTTTAGTATCCAAAAGTATTCAGAAAAATATTCTCGCTGCTGGGTACAAAAAGGGGTTCAATTAAATATAAGTTTTACTGATGTGGGAATTAGGAACGCGTGGACTAAAAGAGGATCCAAAAGAATTCAATATTTTTCGCGTTACCATTGGATGCAGGAAATTTTCCAATACTTTTTAATGAAAACCTCCCAGTTTCCCTATTTTATTCCCGTTTTAAAGTTAATTAGAATTTTTTAATTAATCTTCTGTCTACCCTCGAGAAACTAATTTCCTCCATATAAGCATTGTTTCTATTCTTGCAGAACGTAGAAATAGATTAATAAATAATATTCATACGTTTAACAGAGTTTTACTATCCTTACAGAAAGAAAAGGATTAATAAATAATATTTATTCGTTTAACAGAGTTTAAATATCCTTGCAGAAAGAAAAGGATTAATAAATAAAATTCATTCGTTTAACAGAGTTTAACTATCCTTGCAAAAAGTAGAAAAGGATTAATAAATAATATTAATTCGTTTACCAGAGTAAATTCAGTATTCCTGAAATAGAAACCAGTTTTTTCAAAGCTAATTTTTGTAATCTAAGTTATACTAACAAATAAAAGCTAAAAATGAAAAGCAAATATCTATCCAGAAAAAAAATTGACATTAAATCAAAATCAATTAAATTTACATCAAAATGTTATAAATTAGTAGAAACGGGTTTTCGTTCTGCTATCAAGTTTTTTAAAACTATTAAAACAATTCTGGATGGTATTACAAGACTTTTTAGCATCGTCTCACGTGCTTAGACTATGACCCACAAGTGGTGGAGCAGAAGGAGCGACAACAGCCCTCATGCGTTCCTCTGTCCTACGTTCTACGCTTTTTTACGGATGCAGCTAGAAGAGAGGTCATGAAACCTCTCCAGGCCCAAGCCAATAATTGTCACACATCCTCTGTTCGAATGAAAAACGATAGTTCAACAGGTAAAAGAAATTATAAATTTCTCGGAGGTCACATCCAGAAGGTAATATATAAACTTCTGGATGGGACTTCAAGAGAAAAATTTAAAGAAAGCCCGTAATAAACTCTAATTTTGGGTTCAGGGATTGAAAGAGAAGAAGACTTTACCAGTGAACTAGATGACAGTAATGATTCCTGGGCCACGACTGAAGAATTCTCGACTGATTTTATTCTAAGATACGGCAGCAGGTATCAAAAACGAAAATTATCTTTTGAATATGTAATTTTCTTTGCAGGTTTGCTACAAGGCCTGGCAAATCTGTAAATCAGTAAAAAAAAATCAGAATTCTTTGGCTTGGTATTTTATGTAATATTTTTTTTAATTTTCAGAGGCGGTAATCGCAGTGTTACAAATGTTACAAATGAAAACAACACGGACAAACCATTCGCTTGTCCTGTGCCAGGTTGCAAAAAAAGATATAAGAACGTGAATGGGATAAAGTATCACTCCAAGAACGGCCATAAAAACGACGGAAAGTGCGTACTTGCTGCACTTACAGATCAAATTTTAAGAAATCCGTAACTTAATTCCCTCTAACTGGCTAATTTAACAATTCTTTTTTTTTCGAAGGGTACGGAAAGCATTCAAGTGTTCTTGTGGAAAAAACTATAAAACGCTCTACGGTTTGAAAAATCACACCTCTGTTCGTCATGGAGATTCAATGCCAGCGTTCAAAGTTCTGAGATCAGAAATGGAGATTGACCAAGAGGAAAGAGTTCCCCAGGAGACGACGTTGACTGAAGAAATTAAAGTCCCTGCGATGGAAGATCACGTTTACGTGAAGCAAAATCGTCCTAACGAGAGAGATTGCGAGACTCTTGGAATTATCACTCCAGCTTCTACTCCGCCTTTGGCAACTCAAAGTTCCACGAAGATCGAGTCCAATCTTTACGATCGGCAAGTGCGATCACTTCACAACTACTTTGCCGTTGCAAATTCCGATCATGCTTACAATAACTAAAACCTAATAACTAGTCGTTGGTGGAGGAATTTGAGTTTGATGTTAAAAAGCTAGAACTATGGATCGTTCACTATTTTCTTCTAATTTAAAAAGAATATTTAATTTTTGTTTAGCTTTGTTCTTCAACCTTAATAATCATTTATTCCACACTCGACCGAAATAGCCACCTTTCGCCCCTGAAAATAGGGGCAAAAGTAGCATATATTTCCCGTAAACCGCATTTGCGGGACGAAAGTAAAACTTGCGGAGCGAAAGTGAAATTTGCAGGGCAAAAGTAAAACTTGCGGGGCGAAAGTAAAATTGGTCGACGGTCGCCATATTGAAAATTTTAGTTGCTCCGAGTCGATCAGAATTCGAGCCGTGAACAAAGCTATAGGAAAATGCGTCGGACCCGCTTTTCAGGGCCAAAAGGTGGCCACATTTGAGAGTGGAATAAAATACTATATGCAACACGGGACGAAAATAGATTTTTCCCTCGGGTAATTACTGCCCTCGTGCGCGAAAAATCTCTTTTCGCCCCTTGTTACATAATGTACTATTTTCAATAATCTACTGTTTGTAGATTTAATATTTGAGTTTTTTTTGCCAATTTGTTCCAGAAGCTGAATTTAAATGAAAAGCTTAAGTACTTAAGTTTAGCTTTGTTCTTCAACTTTAATAATCATTTTTCAATAATCTATTGTTTGTAGATTTCTATTTGAGTTTTTGCTTTGCTAATTTGTTCTAGAAGCTGAATTTAAATAAAAAGCTTAAGTACCTAAGTTTGGCTTCGTTCTTCAACTTTAATAATCATTTTTCAATAATCTATTGTTTGTAGATTTCTATTTGAGTTCTTGCTTTGCCAATTTGTTCCAGAAGCTGAATTTAAGTGAAAAGTTGAAGTACCAAGAGTTGAATATCCGAGCGTTTCAAGTTTTTTTTTTTTTAATTTGAAAAAATAAACCAATTTTTCAAAGTAGAACGTGATTATTTTCCATAGTTCTAGTTGCAATCTTGCCTTGAACTTTAAATTTTTGAAAAAAAAAACAGCTGTACCCACGGCATGGACTGAATTGAATAATGTTCTTAGACCAAAGACAAGCGCTTTGAATTCTAAAAAGTTAATTAAGCCTTTGCCAAGTACCTCAAAAAAATCTAGTGACTTCATAGTTGGTAATTAGTGGTGTGTATAAAATTGTGATAAAGAGGACTGTAAAAGTTTTGTATCGAATAAAAACGAACACGAAAACCGGTATTCTTTTCTAATACACTGAGAAAAGAAAATTTTATTCCACACTCGACCGAAATGGCCACCTTTCGCCCCTGAAAATAGGGGCGAAAGTAGCATATATTTCCCGTAAACCGCATTTGCGGGGCGAAAGTGAAATTTACAGGGCAAAAGTAAAACTTGCGGGGCGAAAGTAAAATTGGTCGACGGTCGCCATATTGAAAATCTGAGTTGCTCCGAGTCGATCAGAATTCGAGCCGCGAATAAAGCTATAGAAAAATGCGTCAGACCCCTGCTTTTCAGGGCCAAAAGGTGGCCACGATCAAGAGTGGAATAAAATACTATACGCAACACGGGACGAAAGTAGATTTTTCCCTCGGGTAATTACTGCCCACGGGAAAAATCTGCTCCTTTCGCCCCTTGTTGCATAATGTAATATTTCATAACACCTAAACTGAAAATTCAACTTTCGATGTCTGTCCAGCGGGGCGAAAGTAGGAATTTGACCCCTAGGGTTGAAAGTAAAAAACAGCTGACAGAAACTGCTTACCGACGGAGTCACATTGCGGATTGCAGTTTTTGTCAGCTGTTTTTTACTTTGAACCCTACGGTTGAAACTGCTACTTTGGCCTCGCTGTACAAGCAACGAGTCGCATTTTCAATTTCAGGGGGGCCACAAAATTCAATTTTTCAATTTCCCTGACTTTCAGACAAGTTTTCCTGACAGAAAATGATTAAAAATGTAACATCTCTCAATTCCTTAAAATCCAATTAAAATATTTAAAATCCTTTAAAATTTCACAAAATCTTTTAAAAATCAGAAATAACTTTTGAAATTTTTTAAAATTCCCTAAAATCATTTTAAAAATGTCAACATTTCTTAAAATTCTTACAAGCTTCTTAAAATCCTTTAAAATTCCACGAAAAATTTTTAAATCCCTTAAAATGCGTAAAGATCTCTTAAAATTTTTGAAAGCCTCTTGAAATTCCAAAAAATCTTTTAAAAATCATAAAAATCTCGTTAAATCCTTTAAAATTCCATAAGGAACATTAAAATCCCTTAAAATCACTTTTAAAAAAATCAAAATTTCTTAAAATTCTTACAAGCTTTTCAAAATTCGACAAGGAACTTCAAAATTCATTATTAAAATGCTTTGAATTCCCTAAATTTTCTTAAAAATCTCTTAAAATTTCCTGAAATCTTTTACAATTCCACGAAATCTTTTAAATATCATAAAAATCTCTTGTAATCCCTCTAAATTCCTAGAAACCTCTTAAAATTCCTAAAAATATTGAAAATCTCTTGAAATCATTAGAAACCCAGAGAATCTCAAAGAATGCCTGGAAATTCTTTATAATCCTTTGAAATCCTTGGAAAGCTTCTAAAATCTGTTAAATACACTCATCGCTAGATTATGGGCTGGGCTCGGGGGTAGACGGTCCTCAATGCAATGTTATTAAAATCTAGATTGAACCGGATTTAAAGCGACGAGCGAGCAGTTTTATGCCAACATTCAGGATCGCAAATATAGACTTTGAACGTATAAAAGTAAATGCGCAGAGAGTCGCGATGTAAACAACTTCTGGCGGCCCTGACTTTTCGAGCGATGGCCTTCAGTGTCGCCCGTCAAGGGACGCTCAGGGGGGGAGACAGAATCAGTGAAGCGTGAACGACCATGAAGCCGGTCCGAAATCCAGTGGCCCATAATCCAGCGATGAGTGTAAACTATAAAAGCTATATATGTAATAAGACAAAAATAACATAGTTAGCATAAATGTCAATTTTCGATTTTCCCTGACAGTTACTCGCATTTCCCTGACAAATTTTTTTTTTCTGTGGCATTTCTCCGACATGTGGCCACCCTGAATTTAGGTGTTATGAAAAATTGTATACGTGACTTGGGGGAAAGCAACGATGTCAACTCGTGTGATATTTGCCCTCGCTGTAATATACTATTTAATACACTGAGAAAAAGATTATTTTTAATACACTGAGAAAAAGATTATTTTTAATACACTGAGAAAAAGATTATTTTTAATACACTGAGAAAAAGAAAATTTTTTTTAAGACACTGAGGAACAGAAATTTTTTTTTAATACACAAAAAAATTTGACTTTAACAATTTTTTTTTTGATTTACAAAAATCAAGTATATTTTTTGACCCATTTTTAATTGAACCAAACAAATCGTTTTGAAAGAATGTGCAGAAAGCTGAAACCATCGAGTTATCAATATCTCAAAAAAATATTTCCGTGATTTTTTGCAGTCCTAATTTAAAACTTGATATTTGACAATCGAGCGTAAGAAGAGATCGCCTTTTGGGGTGACGAATTTATATATTTCTCGTTTTTTAAATATACATAAATATAGTCCACTATGGTTATATAAATGTCGAGAACTGTGTTAGAAGAAGGTTCTTAGGGGGAAGTAGAGAGTGGAGGTGTATTTACACACTAAGTCCGATTTGTTCACCTAAGCCGGAATCTAAAGGCTAGAATTGAATTCGAAGGATAGTAATCGTAATCATAATCATATAATATATTAAAGTCGACGTTACCTTTAATCGCTTAATAGTACTAATATCAATTTTTAATAATTACAAGCATGTTACGTCCTTATGTAGTCAGCCGAGTACAAACTTTACTGACAACTTGTCACTCATATATTTTTCTTGTTTATCTTGTATTCGTCATTGCGTGTTTTTATATATATATCTGTATAATAATAATTATTTTACTCGACTCGCCATCTCTCCCACATTCTCTCCGATTTCTCTCACACTCGTTTGCTCACACACAAATCCACTCACACCTTCATTTTTTGTTTCTATCCGTCGGGTCGCTCTCTCGCTAGGCAAGATTACTCCGATATTGCGATATATATGTTAGAAAAATATGCTATGCCTAAAATAGGATGAAGGCCTGAAGGCAACCTTTCCGTCGATATTACTGATAAATCACTGCCGTGTTGTATAAGTGTGACTTTGCGTAGCCTTTTTTTCCTTGATTCTCCTTCATCTGTTGTAACCAGTACCGGAGGAGCGGAAACAAAAAAAAAACATTTCCTAAGCAATAACGTCCCTAAAGCTTCGCCGCTAGTCCTCCCGTAAACTAATTCTCGCGACGAAATCATATCTTTGCTAAAATTGGCTAGTCGCAAAAAATCTCGACAAAAGGTAAAAGAAAGAAATTAAAACTAAAACGACTTCTTACGGGAAGACTAACTTGGCATGTCGTGTGCTTCGTAACGCAACAAGAATAATAACAATGGGGGTTGATTCGCACTGATTTCCATCAATCTTAAGCAAAATAAAATACTTCAGTGGGGTGGAAATCATTGCATGTCAACCTGGAGATCCGCGATACAAAAGTGCAGTGTTGCCTTAAAATCACTCCATTCTTTTTTCTCCCCCTTACCTCACTTTTTGTTTAAATTCCCGGTCTCTAAACTTTCTACTAACCATTACTTATAAATATAAAGCTAAATTGCAGCGGCGGAATACCTTGCGCAGCTTTTCATTTTAAACATTTTCTTTTTGAATGAATTAAAGAGGAAAGTGTAGTCCACTTGAATAAAAGTTTGATGACTTGCGGACGGTTAGCGCAAAAATAAACAATGTTTCGGAACGTAATTTCAAACAGTATTTAATGAGTAATAATGCTCGTTATATTCTCGGTGAGATTGGACATAAACACACAGTACTACTTATACTTTATTGCATTACTTTATGAATCAATCGGCTAATATACTTAGGGACAGTTAAAGTATTATGCCACGCACTTTAGAAGAAAAGGTGAGTTGTGCTAACTTTACGCCCATCGTGGAAAGCTTTAAAGAAAATTCGGAAAATGCGTTACATTAAAGGGGTGGATGGATCAAAAATTCCCAAAAAGTGCCTCACACAATACTTGAACAGCCTCTTAATAATTATTAGATTAATTGTTAAACCTAGAATTGTGATCACCCATCAACGTCAGTCATCGCCTAAATAACACTCCTTTCGACGATATTATAATAGTAATGGAAAACAAAAACACTTACGCATCAAATTTTTCTGCTCGACGGATCAATCGACCGTCTTAACAAGACATTTTGGACCGACTGACTGCACCAGGAATTCCGTTTTTATCTACTTAAATAGAAACTTGCGACTGGTATTGTCCCTGGTTCTCGCAAATTTACCTCTTTAAGTAAATTAATGAACGTAATATAGAATAATTGTAATAATAAACCGTAATAATCAATGATAATAATAGGTAATAGTAGTAGTAAGCTGGCAGCAGTTAGTAACCAGATTTTTTTTCTCGTTTTTAAAACTCTCACTAAATGACAATCTGACATGGCACTGGCATTCTCGATTTTTCTCTTTTTTGCTCAAAAGTTCCTCATATTCATTCATAACAAACACACACACACACGCTTGAAACACTCGCGCGAACAAGCTCTCCATCTTCGGCGTCATCGTCTAATTTCCGTCTTTTTCTATGCTTTTTTTTATAATATATATATATTTATATTTATACGCCTCGATGACTCATCCGCGTTTTGCCGAATTATTTCTCGCGTCATACAATCACTTTTTTTAATCTCACATTCGCTCGGCATTCACGTTCATCCGCTAAAAATCGTTCCTCGATGTGCAATCAGCTGCCAGATAATTTATCTTGTTTTCTCCATGTTTTATATTTTGTTTGTTTATATAGTTATATAACCATTTTCCCAACGACTACACACTAAATAGTTCAAATTTTTTGCACTTTTTCACCAACAACAACTGGATTGTTGCGCCGAATCTCTTGGGCGCCCATTTCTCTGTAATCAAACTTGCAGTCGTGCTTGTCACTGTATCGATGCACAGCGCAGAAGAGTCCACCACAACGACACTCGAATCCTAAAAGAAAAAACAAAAATCGTGTTAATTTATTATTTTGATCCTGTTTTAAGGGTTGTTGTCAAAAAGTTGTAAAATTTTGACTATAAATTGCTTTTTAAAAAATAAGTTTGAGCGCGCCTAGGGCTCGCAATTATATGTATTTGCGACTCAGTAACATTTTATTGTTTTGTTAGAAATCAAATCATGTTTCATTTTCTCAAAGCGCTCACGACTTTAAAAGAGTTTGTTAACTTTGTTTTTAATTTCAAGTTCAAAGGGCAATTAACTTAATTAAGCAGGGTGGCCACAAAATTAAATTTCTCAATTTCCCTGACTTTCCTGAAATTTCCCTGACTTTCTTGAAATTTCCCTGACAGAAAACGATTAAAAATATAACATCTTTCAGTTCCTTAAAATTCCACTACAATATTTAAAATCCCATAAAATCCTTTAAAATTTAGATAAATTTTTTTAAATCTATTAAAATCCCATGAAATCCTTTAATATTTGACAAAATCTTTTAAAAATCAGAAATAACTTTTGAATTTTTTTAAAATTCCACGAGGAAAATTAAAATTCCTTAAAATCATTTTAAAAATGTCAAAATTTCTTAAAATTCTTACAAGCTTCTTAAAATCCTTTAAAATTCCACGAAAAATGTTAAAATCCCTTAAAATGCGAAAAGATCTCTTAAAATTTTTGAAAGCCTCTTGAAATTCCTTAAAATTCCAGAAAATATTTTAACAATCATAAAAATCTCGTTAAATCCTTTAAAATTCCATGAGGATAATTAAAATCCCTTAAAATCACTTTTTAAAAAATCAAAATTTCTTAAAATTCATACAAGCTTTTTAAAATTCATTAAACTTAAAAATTCATTAAACTTAAAAATTCATTATTAAAATGCTTTGAATCTCCTAAACTTTTTAAAAAATCTTTTAAAATTTCCTGAAATTCTTTAAAATTTACGAAATCTTTTAAATATCATAAAAATATCTTGTAATACCTTTAAATTTCTAGAAACCTCTTAAAATCCCTATAAATTATTGAAAATCTCTTGAAATCATTAGAAACCCATAAAATCTCAAAGAATGCCTGGAAATTCTTTATAATCCTTCGAAACCCTCAAAAAGCTTCTAAAATCTGTTAAATAAACTATAAAAGCTATATATGTAATAAGACAAAAATAACATCAGGGTGGCCGTTTTCACTGACGAAAAAAATTCCCGGTCATTAAATAATAGTTTCCAATGAATAACAGTTAATACAATGGGTTTTAAAAGTTTAAAAATGTTTTTTATCTAATATTCTGAACATACAAACATGAACTTCTTTTTAATTTAACATTAAAATAGTTTATATTATTGAAAAAGTACAAATGGAGTTTTTCAACTAAGCCCTAGTGATGTTTCTAAAAGTAATATTAGGCTATTTTATATAATGAAATGTCACTGTGAGTTAAACGAGAGCATTGGTTTTAAATCTATGTAATATAAATATTTTAAGTTCAACTAATCCCTAGTGACTAGAGTGTGATATTAAAATATATAAGACCGAATCCATTTTAAATCAGGCAGGCCAGTGCAACTTCAAGTCACAGAATTGGTCGTCTATGAAATATGTTGTTCTTCAAAGAAAATAAGAAGACACGTATTTTACCGTTTTAAGAAAAAATAAATTCTCACGAAGTTATGAGTATTTGAATTTTAAGCTTCTTTTTTTAAACAAACACATTTTTCTTTAAACTTTTATAACTTTAGTCTCAATTAAAATATTTGAGTTTACTTTCCTAATTATGGTGAGGTTTATTGGCCTCTTTCAAAATCCGCCAGAAAATTTAAAAAATATAGAAAATTCACAAGATTGCGACGGTTTTTCTGAAAAAATTAAAAGTCAGGGCCGCCAGAAGTTGTTTATATCGCGACTCTCTGCGCATTTACTTTTGTACGTTCAGAGACTATATTTGCGATCCTGAGTGTTGACATAAGAGTGCTCGCTTGTCGCTTTAAATTCGGTTCAAACTGGATTTTAATAGCATCGACTTTAAGGCCGTCTACCCCCGAGCCCGGCCTTATTACAAGCGATGAGTGTATTTATAAATGTAAGTTCCTTGCGGAGGTACAAAAATATTATTAAAAAAAATAGAGGTTCATTATTTTGTTAAAATGTTTAATTTTAGAAGGTAAGACCTTTGAAAAAAATAAGTAGAATTTAAATAGACACCCTAATGATTCCTGCCACCATTCGAGTAGTCGAAATGAAAAAATCGTTGCAAAAGTAATAAACTATATTGATTGTCGTAATAAAAAAAAATTATTTCGAAATTTCTATAGTTTTTTTTTTATAGTTACCGTTACTGAAAAAAATGTACCTAGTTACCAATTCTTTACCTATTTACAAAAGTAACTTCGTTACCATTATCCTTAGCCAGAAAAAGTAACTAGTTACTTCCTATCACTGAGTTTTTTATCCTAGTGTTATTAAAAAAAATATATATATTTTGTAATGAAAAATGGAAAAACTGTTGGTACTTTAATTTAACAACTTTTTGGCAAAGAATCTTAAACTGAAAATTAAAAAATTGTCGATTTACCTGTCAAACCCACTTTCTTGCGACAAACGGCGCAACGGTTTTTCTTCTTTTTGGAGTCTTTGTCAGTCTCTTTTCCGTCGAAACAGTCGTCGACATCCCCGCTGCTGATCGACCCTTCAGCAGCTCCACTACTGACTCCGACTTCATCTTCCTGATCGTCTCTGCTTATCTGAAAATCAAATAGAAAATTATACTCAATTTTGTAAAATATTTTATAAATTTAAAAATATTTAACTCGGTTTTGTTTTCCCGAAAGAAATATTCTAAAATTTTCTGTAAAAACCTTCGATTTATTAGAAGAATTGCTAGAACGCTAAACCCTAGAAAAAGTAAGGAAGATTTTTCGATTTTGGAAGAGAAAAACAATTATTAAATTAAATTTGCAGGTTAATGCGCATATTCGATTTTTTTCAACTGCCCAATCCATGGACGTACCGTCGCAAATTACGGATTGGCACTTGATTTCTCTCGCATTGTAATCTAAACGAAAGAAAACAATTTACTGATTTCTTTACGCGGCTTTTACTCGTTGATCCGCCATCCTTTGAGGCCATAATCCACTAAAAATTTGTCACCATCTTATCACTTTCAAAAATATTACTTTCATCAGGTTTCCATGACGACTGTTAACAAAACAGACACTTGATTCGATCATTCAAAACAGAATCCTTGATTCTAATTACAATAATTATAATTGCATTTGGAGAGATTCTAATAAAATTTCAAATTTTTCCAACTACGACTCCAGTAGAATTAGAGAGGATCATTTTAAAAGTCTGAGTTTACTTTACCAAATAAATTTTTCTAAATATGAAAATTAAGTCGTTTAAAATCATTAATATTTCTTAACTAACATTAACTTTTATGAATCAAAAGTTTTTTTTCTGCAAAGTATTGAAGGTTTAATAAATTATTTAATGTAAAAACAATTTTTCGTGGTAAAGCTTTTGACAGTTTAATTTATGACAGAATGATTTATTATTTTTCACAGAATAATTTATAAGAATCATTCCATTTTAAGGAAAGACATCTCATTTTTGAAATAAAAACTTGATGTCTGGTGTGTTTCAATTTTTATTTTGAAAAGAAAATTATTTTTGAAAAATTTTTTCTTCGAAATAAAAACTTGATGACTGGTGCGTTTCAATTTTTATTTTTTAAAAATTATTTTTAAACAAGTTTTTCTTCGAAATAAAAACTGAAACGCACCAGACATCGATACCTAAATATATTCTTTATTATTTTCCAAAATTTCAGTATTATTTGCATTTCATTCTTTAAAAAAACCCCGCCGAATGTAAATAAAAAATCGGTCGATAATTCGTGACGTCATTATGTATTACATACCCTTAAGTGATTCTGTAGAAAATTAGCAAATGTAATTTATTAGCATTTTAATAATTTTTCATTTTTGCTGACATTCGAAAATCTATTACCTGTCGAGTAATTTTTATAAAAAAATAGATGACATCTATTTGTACTTTTTTTCAAAACATAGATGACATCTATTTGTTTATAAAAATTACTTGACAAATAATAGATGACATCTATTTTTTTAAATAAAAATTACTTGCCAAATAATAGGTTTTTCAATGTCAACAAAAACGAAGAATTATTGCAATGCTAATGAATCACATTTGCTAATTTTCTAGAGAATCATTTATAAACAAAAAATATTTATCTTTATAAGCTCAATAAACTATTTTTTAAGAAAATGCTCTCTAAGAGTTAGTAGCTTTCTACTAAGTAAGTTACTTACTGTTTCTACTAATCTTTAATAAAAAATTACTATTTTCAGTAAAAAACTACAAATTCATTTAGTAAACTAACTACATGAATATACTTTCACCTTACTAAGTGATATGTAGTTTTCTACAAAAATTTCCCTAAAGCAATTGATAAACCACTTGTCTTAATTTCATTCCTAGTTGCTACCAATTTCCAATTTCAAAATTCCCTGACTTTCCCTGACCAATTTTTCCTTTTTCCTAACCGTAATCTGTGATTATAATTATAATTATATAATATAAGGATCACTGTGGTTCAGTAGTTCAATTTTAGGGAAATAGGGGACTTTTTTCGAAAAATTGGATTTTAAAAAAGGAAGGAATTTTTTTTCTTTTAAAAATACCAAAGAACCTCCAATTTTCCAGAATCTTAAAAATTCTCAAGAATCTAAGATTAGATCTAGATTAGATCTAGAATCTAATAAAACACTCCTCAAATTTCTAAACTTTTAGAATCTTTAGAATGCTGTATAATTTTCTAAAATCCTTCACGAATTTTCGACTTTTCAACAAACTTTTGAAATCTTTTAGAATATTTTTAGTTTTTGGACTTTTCAACAAACTTTTAAAATCTTTTAGAATATTTTTAGTTTTCCATAAACTTGCAGATTCATTTAATCTCTTAAAATCCAAAAACATTCTTTACAATCAAGATTTTTGAGTGTTTTAGACTCTCCCAGAGACTTCCTGATTTTTCCAAAATCTTCCATAGAGTTCTAAAATCTTCTAGTCTCTTCCAGACTTTTTTTTTGAAAACTCGAAAAGTCTACCGAACTTTAGGAAGGTGCTGACAACATTCTAGAAGATTCTTCAAGATTTCTTTTAAGAGGGTTCTAAAGGATTCTGTAGAATTCTAGAAATTCTAATACACTTCAGAAGAATGTGCTTGAAGGTCCCAAAGTTCAAATGAACGAAATCTTTATTTGATTTCGTTTTAAACTCAAATTTGTTCTAAAATATTGGTTTATTAATATAGAAACTAATGTAGATAAAGAAGCTAATATGATAAAGAAGCTCATGATATTTCTCTTTATTCTCTAGATTGAACGATCTTTCAAGATAAATTTGAGTTCAGAAGATTATAGACGATTTTAGAAGATTCTGGAACATTCTAGTATATTTTGTAGAATATTAAAGAATTTTTCGGAATTCTTTAAGATATAGACTTCAGGTACATTTCAGAATATTCTTGACGATTCTAGAAGATTTTCGAAGATCATGGAAGAGTTCAGAAGATTTTAGAAAATTCTGGAACATTCTAGTATATTTTGTAGAGTATTAAAGAATTTTTCAGAATTCTTTAAGATTGTATAAGATTATTATAGACTAATTAATGGTAGAAAACTACTAATTCACTTAGTAAGGCTTACTAAATAAATCAATAACACTTACTATGTGAATTAGTAGTTTTCTACTATTAAATAGTAGTTTTCTACTATTAATTAATAGTTTTCTACTATTAATTAATAGTTTTCTACTATTAATTAGTAGTTTTCTATTAAAAATTAGTAGTTTTCTATTAAAAATTAGTAGAAATGCTTACTAAAGCAATTGGTAAACGATTCGGCACTATTTCATT
>JBAGKK010000590.1:74284-98838 GCA_037177015.1 Euceroptres primus | reverse complement strand
GAGAGAATTTCGGTAATCTTTTGTAGACTTTGGAGGATTCTAAAAGATTCTGTAGAAAATTCTAGGTTACGGAAGTAATCAGAAAATTTTACAAGATTCTGGAAGAGTCTAGTATATATTGTAGAATATTGAAAAATTTTGGGATATTATTTTATAAGATTATTGCAGGATAACTCAGAAGATTCTAGAACAATCTCAAATATTTTGGAGAATTTTCAAGGATTTTAATTCAATTTTAAAGACCCCAGAGAACTTTAAGAGATTTTAGGAGACTTTCGTAGATTTTGAAAATTCAAAAATTGTAGGATATTTAAGAAAACAAGAGTTTTTGAATGTCACAAGTTTCTACTTCTCCTAATTCTTGAAAAATTATTCGGAAATTTGAATATAAGAAGGGAAAAAAGGAAGAAAAAAATGAAACTATAAAAAGTGATTTTAGGAGATTTGGAGAATAAAAGGAGGAAAGGGAGAAAAAGGGGGAATAGGGAACTGACTGTGATTCTTGATTTTGTAATGTTATAATTATATAATTATAACAATTGTTAAATTATAATCATAACAATTGTTAAATTATAATCATAACAATTGTTAAATTATGATAACAATTGTTAAATTAGGATTATAACAATTGTTAAATTATAATTATAACAATTTTTACATTATATTTATAACTATTGAGATATAATTATAATTTGTTGAATAAAAAAAATTCCCTGACTCTTTGAAGGTTTTTTTCCCTGAGTTCCCCTGATTTTCTCTGACCATTTTTAAATTCCCTGACTTCCCAGAATTCTCTGATCTGTAGCAAGCCTGTCATTTGAAGAAAACTACTCATTCAAATGTAGAGATATAAGAATTCCAGGACTATAAGTGAAAATCAAGGACTATGAGTGAAAATCAAGGACTTCTACAGGTCTTTCGAGCTAAAAAAATTCAAGAACTTTTCCAGGTTTTCAAGGATTTCCAGGACAAAAAACACCCTTATTTTTGGTTTTCCAGGCTTTGTATCAGCTTTGAAATAAAACACAAAGCAGTCTAATTCACAAACTTGAAAATGCCCCATCAATAAGAGAAATTCCCAAACCTAATCAATCATCGTTTCAAAAATGAGACGGAAATAATCTGCAAGTTAAGAAATAATTGACTCGAAATAACATCTCAAATTGCGAATAATCTAAATATCCATCGCTGGATTACGGGCCGGACTCGGGGGTAGAGAGTCCTCAATTCAATGCTATTAAAATCCAGTTTGAACCGGATTTAAAGCGACGAGCGAGCACTCTTATCTCAACACTCAGGACCGCGTACACAGTCTCTGAACGTACAAAAGTAAATGCGCAGAGAGTCGCGATGTAAACAACTTCTGGCGGCCCTTGCTGCCCGAGTGATGGCGCCCTCGCGGGATGCTCAGGGGCGGGGGTCAGAAGCAGTCGAGCGTTAACGACCATGAAGCCGGCCGGAAATCTAGTGGCCCATAATCCAGCGATGAGTTATGTAATATCCTCGACTAAAACTGAAATCTTACTTCTTTCGGGCCAGATAAATCTGTCGTGGTTTGGGGGATGGTAGGAATGGTAGGCTGTGCGGTTGTTCCTGTGGAGGCGGGATTGCCAAACCCGCTTTGCAATGAGCCAGCGTTACTGGAGGCGGTCTGTGAGGCTGATACAGAAGTGGCTGATACGGGGGGTTGTTGCTTCTTCTTCAGGTTCTCCTTGAAACATAGCGAACAGAGACCGTCCGTTGCCGGCGAACCATAGAATCCGCAGCCGCTCCGGCATAGAGCTTGCATAGGATTCGACTCGCGTTCCATCACTCTTGTCTTCTCGTAGAATCGGGTGCTTCTCCTCTGTGAAAGAAATTTCAATTTATCCTACGTGCGATCACTGTCTCGAAAAACAGTGATGGGTCACAGTCAGCTCGGCACTGAGTGAGTGACTCTCCTTTGCCACGACCCTCTTGCCAATTGCACCGTCACGGGCGGGTGTCACCACGTGTTTATCTGCAAAACAAAATACAAAAATTAAAATCTAAAATACAAAAATTATATTCAAAACTATCAAAATTAATATCTAAATCTAAAATACAAAAATTAAAATCAAAACTATCAAAATTAAAATTTAAAATACAAAAATTAAAATCAAAACTATATCTAAAACAAAAATTAAAATTAAAACTACCAAAATTAAAATCTAAAATACAAAAATTAAAATCAAAACCTAAAATACAAAAATTAAAATCAAAACCTAAAAAACAAAAATTAAAATCAAAACTATCAAAATTAAAATCTGAAATCTAAAATACAAAAATTAAAGTCAAAACTATCAAAATTAAAATCTGAAATCTAAAATACAAAAATCAAAATTATCAAAATTAAATCACTTTCAACTTTTAAGAAAATAATCGTGGCTGTTCTAGAAGCTTTGAAAGTGCTCTATTTTAATAAATTGAATTTTGGATTTAAATGAAAGTTTTCTGTGAAACAGATTTTTAGTCAGATCACGTGGAAGGCTTAGACGCAAATTTTCTGACACTCAAAAGAGTTGGAAAGCTGCCCATCACGAACTTTATAACAAAACGTAGCTCGTGTGAGCAAAACTAAATATACAATTCTGTTTTATAGTATTTTAAAGCAATATCCGGGATGTCGAGAATTGAAAAGCAAAATCGCAGATTGGCACCTTTCCCTAGAGAAAAAAAAATCGCAGATTTGGCACCTTTCCCTAGAGATAAAAAAATGTAATTTTGAAAATTAATGCCTGGTCTTATTTACGCCATTTACAAATAAACCATCATAACCAAAAAGACTCTAGAAGAACTTGTACAACTTCTTCCTTGTTCCTTTGTCCCCGACACAAGGAAAGGTTATCACAAAACAGAATTTCGTAAACAAATAATGTAAACAATACTCCAGGAGAAAAATATCACTTCCAGTATTTAATTTTCAAGAGTAATAATTACGAACTGTCAAAAAAGCTTTCGCAACCTAAAAGGAACAGCTGATTAGAAAAAAAAAAAAGAAGATATTCTAATTTCCCTTGTCTGTGAATGCAAATTGTTACATTACAAACGGAGGACAGATCATGAATATAGAAAATAATGAACCTTTACGTAAATCCTAATCTTATTTCTTCACAAAACACACTTCTAGAGTTTCTTTTTAATTAAAAAAAAAAGTACTGGTGATTCACAAGGAGCAAAGTCGTGGCCACTGAACTGAAAACTGACGAGGAAATTGACAAAAGCCAAAAAAAAGAATGAAATAAAGAAATGAGCCAAGATAAAGGGATAAAAAGAAATTAATAAAAATTTACAGGGTACCTCTACTTCAAAAAAAGATCTAAGCGCCTTGAACAAGGGTTCTTGACCCCATGAAAGGGATTTCTTCTCCATAATTGCAAAGTAAGTACTCAAACCACTAAAAAAAATATATCCAATAAAAAATGCTGGAAGCAGAAGGAAGTGTTGCGTGGCGAGGAGGCTTTAAGGAAGTCTCGGTTTCCTGAGTTCGGTGGACAATGGACATAACCTGTCAATTTCTATCGCACAACGGCGAGTCCAGGGCGAGGCAAGAATCGTCTCCCCTGGAGTCGAAACCCACGTAGATTAGGTTTAACGATATCACATCACTCACTTTCCAGCAGGCTCGAGTGTTGCAACCGATGCACAACATGGAGTAAGAGTGTCCCTCAGGCATTTAATGACTGGGTTCGTTCCCTCGGTGCGTCGTTCTTCGTATTTCTCGGTGCACGAGCACCTGCGAGTCTGAGCGCGCACTTGACTAGAACTAGAACTCACTAGAACTCGCGAAAGCTTCTTCGAGGAAGACAGAAGCTTCGACCAGGTCGGCTCAGGTCTGATATGTGCGATGTAAAGTTGGTTCTCCACTCAGACTGCTTTCGTCGCACGCGCAACAATCGTGAAAGGCAGGCGAATACGAATGAATGGTCGACGGGTCGCTAAGCTGAGCGTGACTCGACTACTCGACTTGTCTGCGAGCGTTGGCTGCCTGCGTTCGATACCCCGAGTCTGCTGAGCTTGAGTGAGTCAAAAAAAAAGATGTTTTCCTTTATTGCGAGAAACCAGGGAGGACGGAGACCCAACGACGACGACGGGCGAATGTTTTCATGATGGCGAACGTCGCAACACCCGCGGACTTTGGGCGGACGGACGAGTACAAGAACAACGACCGACGGCGACGAGGTGACAAGCGCAATCCACACTCCTGGCGATGACGCGATTCCGGGACTTGGGGAATTTATCGGATTGTTGTTCAAGTTCCGTGACAGACGGTTTATTTTCGGGGGGAAGGGGGAGGCACACCGAGGCTTCCTCAAGGAGCTTGGAAGCTCGGCGTTCGGCGCTTCGCGACCCGGCCCGTTCCTTCTTCCAACGCCACCAAAAGCTCGAGAGTAAAAATGAGAGCGAAGAACTCCGAGTCTGACCGAACCGAGACTCGAGCCCGTACATCAGGAACGTGTCTTAAAATTGGAAGACCTTAGTCCCAGTAATCGTTTCGCCGTCAATCTTATTTTTTAAGCATTTATACTTGATTGTTATTGATTTTAAAAATAAATAATGCTAAAGCTCAATATTTTTCATTACTAAATACTTTTTTAAAGACCTTTTATAATTATTTCTTTAGGTTATGTGCCAATTGCACGATTACTGGGATCGGTACGATTACTGGGACCGATACGATTACTGGCACATCTACCTTAATTGTACTTCAAAGAAAAAAAATTATGTGCCTGAAGTTCTGAACGTTTAAATGAACGAAAATTTTATTTGATTTCATTTTAAAACCTATATTTGTTCTAAAATATCAGTTTATTAATAAAGAAACTGATGCAATGGTAAAAAAGTTCATGTTTCTCTTTATTTTGTAATTGGAACAATATTGCAAGATAAATTTGAGCTAAAGTCATGTCGTACTAACCTCAAAATTGAAATTGCTATTTTTTTTCGCCCAACTCACGTCCACCCGAAATGAGATATCAAGTTGAAACTTTGGGAGCTTAAATATAAGGCACTAAGGAACTTTTACATAGTCCTAAATATTTCTAATAACAAAAAGAAATTCCCAACAAATTTTTTCTAATCTATTTTTTGAGATTATAAACATTTAGGACTATATAAACGTTCCTTAATGCCTACTATTTTAGTGCCCAAAATTTCAACTTTATATCTGATTTCATGTGAATTTGAGTCAGGCAAAAAAAAATAAGAATTTCAATTTTAAGGTTAGTTTTTTGGACATGCCCTTAAGAAAAAATTGCGTTCATTTGAACGTTTTTTTCACATGCCCTTAAGAAAAAATTGCGTTCATTTGAACGTTTAAAACTTTCAGGGCAAATGATATTAAATGGTTTTACTGTACATAAAAAATTAACCTTTGAAGTCATTTTACTCCAAAAAATTGGTGTACCTGTGGTGTTTTCATATAGTTTTTTTGTTTTCCCGATTATATTTGGGAAACAAGATTCTTTTCCATATCAGGAAACCTTTTCTAAATAGCAAAAAATTTAGTGTGAATTCCTGGTCAAAGAAATAAAATATAAGAAGAAGCTGTTGTCTTGTTTGATTTACTCCAAAAAAATCCAGGTTTGAAAATCTTTGAACGACTTTAATTTTAAAGTTTAAGAACGTTTCGATAAACATGTGCTCCAATATAAAGGAAGGCTTTTTTAAAAAAAAATAAAAGTGTATTGATATTTATTTAGAGAAAAACAAATAAGAAACGCCAACTTCACGAGTCGATTTGCTCCAAAAAAATATAATAAACTATTGCGTTGAGTCGATTTACTAAAAAAAATCCAGGTTTAAAGAAATGGTATTAATCTTTATCTGGAGACAAATAGACAACAAAAGTCAACGTCTCGAGTCAATTTGCTCCAAAAAAATCAAGAGAACAATGTTCAGAGCATCCATACTTCATATTTAAAATAAAACTTAAGCATCCATACTTCATATTTAAAATAAAACTAAAGCATCCATACTTCATATTTAAAATAAAAACTAAAGCATCCATACTTCATATTTAAAATAAAACTAAATCATCCATACTTCATTTTTTTCTTGACACAGTGTGCGTTAAATGCGTTTTTACACACCCATATTAGTGCGTAAAACGGCATAGGACACACCCACTAATATGGGTGTGTTAAAAATGCATTTTACGCACACTGTGTTAAAAAATATCGTATGCAAATTGTGCGTACGGTTTTACGCACATGTTGCATAATATACTATTAAAAAAACTAAAGCATCCATACTTCATATTAAAAAAAAAACTAAACCATCAATACTTCAAATTAAAAAAAAAACTAAAGCATCCATACTTAATATTTTTTTAAAAACTAGAGCATCCATACTTCATATTTAAAATAAAACTAAAAGCTATCTTCTGGAAAAGCTTAAATTCCAATGATCAAAAACTGATCTCATCAGTGTTACAAATTACAAAAACTTTCCTGTGAGAATTTCCAGTGAGTTTGAATGCATATTTCCTGTTTTAAGCACTGGAATTTAGGCTTTCTAATTAAGTCTAATTATGTGAAAGCTTTAAATTTCAAATGGACACGAAGGGAGTCAGCCATTCCTAGATTCGTTACTGAAACTGTAAGGCGTATCCACTATCCTATCGCATATCGGCTATCCACTGAATTCAACCAGTATCAAAGACTGGATGGTGTATTTAAGCCTTGAGGCCAAGTGAAAACACATAGAATCTCGATTTCCCATTTGCACGTGTCAACAAAGATGTCGCCCACTGTCAAACGCAGAAACACGTGCTTGATCGTGTTTCTAAAACAGTGTCTAAAATCTAATACCCACTACTCACAGATATTTCATAAACTAATTCGTAAATATATTTTTTGAAACTTCAGCTGGAGTGATGAAAACACTTTCACACTTGCCCAACGAATTTAAAATGAATCATAAAGCCAGATACTCCGATGATGCAAAAGCTCAATCAGTGAAATGAGATGCCACGTTGCTCAAACGTTTTCATCTCAATAAAAATAGCCTTTTTCTCTTCAATAAAGTTTTTCTTGAAATCTAGATTTCATCAGTGACGATTATAAATTCTAGAATTCTAGAGATTCAAAATCTAAGAGTGAGGTTTTATCCCTAAGTGTGAATCGTTTTCAAGAAACGGAAGTGACACAATTTTTATCTCTGACAGAGGAAACCCTCGAAATCCTTTGTGCTTGATGAGTGATTAACGATTACTGTCGATGGCAGTGACTTAAAAGGATCTTAGACGTGATTGTGTGCATTGTTTTTTTGTTCTAAGGTGATATCGAAATCCATACTTCGCAGCAGTCGACGTATTCTCCTCGTCTTGTGGTATCTTGTTATGCCAAAGGAGAGATACAAAGCGGCCGCAACGCCGACTCACACTGCGCTGTCGCAGTGACGCACTCGGTGTTTTCAGATTACTTATCAGGACCTTTTTGTCCTTTATTCGTCGGGGCTTTATTCACATAATCAAGAACCATAATCAAAAATCATAGAACATAATCAAAAATCATAGAACATAATCAAAAATCACAGAACATAATCAAAAATCATAGAACATAATCAAAAATCACAGAACATAATCAAAAATCATAGAACATAATCAAAAATCACAGAACATAATCAAAAATCATAGAACACAATCAAGAATCATAGAACAAAATCAAAACCTTAAATTTCAAATCCTGGGTATTTCAAGAGCCAAAATAATTTCTCCTGGAACAGAAAGACTGAAATAATTTCCTTTATCTGACATTCGGCAAATCTACATCAAAATGAAAGAAATCAAGACTTCCTTGTCTCGCCGCTCACTGAAAAATTTCAAAGCCGAGAATTCAAAGGATCGTAAAAATCACGCAAGAGCCACATTATTTGGCAAGTGCATCGTCATGCGTGGGAACTCAGGACAATGACGTTCGGATGCAATGACCCGACAAAACGTGAAAATCCAAGTCTGGAAAGGGTGCGTATTGAAAAATCTTGAGGCTCTTCTCATTCTTCCAACTGAGCTTGAAAAAGTCTTTTTCGGCCTTGGAAAAAATCCTAGGGACGGAGAGCGACGTCGACGACCAATGTGACCTCGGAACATCTGGTACAAAGAGAATCCAAGTCGTTCCTCGAGGATGAGAATTTATTGAAGTCGGAATTCGGATTTAAAGACACAAGAACGAATCGACCTTGCCGAGATCTCCTGCACCGTTTCCGCACGTGGACGAGTCATCGACACGTGACCACGGCCAGAGGAAGCACGGAAATACGCGCCTACTTTCCAAGAAATTGCGAGGAAAGGATTTCGGTTTCATTCCAATTCCTTTGTCTATAATCTTTTCTTTTCAGATCGATTCACGCTGCTGGAAAACGAAGTACATATTTCATTTATTGCGGGGTTTCGATTCCAAAATTAATGCGGGGTTTCGATTTCAAAATTAATTCAGGATTTCATTTTCCTAAATTCCTTGACCTTTCTTTGACCATTGACATTTCAAAATCAGAACTTAAATCTTTTATGTATCTTTTAGTAACAAAACTTTGGATCTTTTTTTGAATTATAATAGGAGCATTTTATGGTAGTTGTCCAAATTTAGTCGTTGGATTCTTGGTTTTATTTTAAGGGGTTATATACATTAACAAAGCTTTTCTGACCGGAATAAAATAAAGCAAACCTGCAATTCAAATGAATTTTTGATCTTTTTTATTTAAATTTTCTCCTACAGAAAATTTCCCACTTTTTCATGACTTTCCCTGACCTGCAGGCACTTAATATGGATTACTTTCTATTTCGAGATTTTCAAAACTTGGACTGGAATTTCAATCCCACAATTTGTAAGTCTTTCAAAGTTGCTCTTCTTGATTTCCAACTTGATATGTATCTACAAATGTTCCAAGTTGGCTTTTAGAATAATTTAAATTGCAAAATTAAATTACAGATTGTCTATGTAAATTGCAGACTATGCCAAGCGATCAGTAACGATTAATTAAATTTTCAATTTAAAAAATAATTAATGGCGATTTAAAAAAATCCTTTTTTGTAAATTTATTATTTAACGAATCAAGACAATTTGCAGTGTGTTAAACTTGAGTTACAGTCGAGGTTAAAACAAAAGCCAGTGTAGCAGGTAGTGTAAGAGGAGAAACTCGTGGAATAATAAGTGATTATATTGCGTGTAATTAAGAAAAACTTCATAGGCAGTGAATTAATTATTAAAATAATCAGAGACTGTATTGACGACTTATCACTTAGTTTACTTCTGGATTCACAGATCGGTAGACTTAAATATTAATTTTTTTTTATTAATTTTATTAATATTTTATTTTTTATTAATTAATTTTATTAATATTTTATCTTTTCTTATTAATTAATTTTATTAATATTTTATTTTTTCTTATTAATTAATTTTATTAATATTTTATTTTTTCTTATTAATTAATTTTATTAATATTTTATTTTTTCTTATTAATTAATTTTATCAATATTTTATTTAAATCTAAAACTCTTTTAAAAAAACCCAAGAATCCACCGACCAAATTTGAACAAATACCATAAAATGTTCCTTTATAAATAAAAAAAGGGCCCAACAAAAAGAACCCACAAAAATAAAAAAAAAGGAAAGAAAAATAAGAATTTGAATTTCTTAAATTTAAAAATTTTATTTTTTCTTATAAATTAATTTTATTGATATTTTATTTTTCATGCTCTCTTATCAATTAAGATAAGACTTTTTAAAAATATTTTCTACTTTTTTTTAAAAATGAATATTCCTCAGACTTTAAACTAGACTCAGGAACCCAAATCTTGGAATCTCCCTCTTTATTCTTGATTCCAAGATTCTTTATTCTTCCTCATTCCAAGGGACGAATAAAGAATCACAAAGACGGAAAAAGAAGAAAGGTAGCCAAATTAAATATATGAGGCGTGAGTCGACGCGAGTGAACGCATTGTGCGTCGTGAAATAGATGGGATTTTATGAGGTGGAGAGTAAGGGGGGAAAGTATAACCGCACGATGTGTACACATGCGGGCAAGCGGGGGTGAAAACATGTGAATGCGTATGTGATGAGAGTGTGCACTCTCCTTGTTGCCGTAGTGCGCACACGTCATACGCACGCAACAATGCGAAATCTCCAAAGAAAAGAGAGTGAACGAAATAGAAATTTCCAGGATATCGAGAGTGGGGCCGTGACTTCTCAAGTTCCTCATCAAACACCAAAACTGTGACGAATACAGTTGCTAACAGGCACCAATAGAACTTTCCTCAAACCCCTTCCTGGAAGGATTAATAATATCTGGGAGCCATCAACTCAAGAGTCGAGTCCTTTGATTTCCACTGAGTATAATTGATTTTACAATGAGAGGATAAAGAAAGCAAACAAAACGGAACGTGTAAAACAGAGAGATTGTCGATTGATTGTAGAATGAATACCCCCTGGGGTTAACGTTAAATCCCCACCTTTGACCTAACCTCAATAGGGAGTAAATTTTACACCCAATTGCAAAATAAATAAATGAAAATCCTTAGTATCAATTTTTAGATAAGCAGAAACCTTTCGATAAAGTGATTTAAGAAAAATCACCTTGGGAAATAGCGATTGGAGTAAAAATTAAATCGCAATTAATGATTGACAGTTTTGACGTGACGTAACGACCTAACAAAATGTGATCATCCACAAAAGTTTTCCAAGAACGAGATTGGCAGGCCTGGTCAAAAATTGAGTCTTTCTTTTGACCTTTCGGGCTGGGTTCAGAACTGGGAGATATGATAAGTTTCTGGGACAGCTAGTTAGCTTTATCAGAGAGAAACTTTATGGGAAATGATTAGGCCATAATGGTTGTGGCCTCCGTCCATGGACACGCACTTGGCCCGAAATTGCGTCATTTCTTTGTTGACCGTAGTGCGTGGCCCATTGCAAAGCATTTGCCACCACATTCTGCACGAGCCTCTCACTCGAGGTGGCTTTCGAGTTTAGAGCTGATTGCGACAGCAGAGCATCATAGGATTAAAGACAGCAATGACGAGGAGTCCACATGGAGTGGTTTTTGAGGAAAGGAGATGAATCGAAGGAAGGCAAGGAAACGAGTCGAGACAAGACAAGACTCGCGCATGTTCGGTAAAAATAGTCTTTGGGCTTGCGAGGGGCGATTTTAAAGTGATTACGACACTTACCGAAGGCTGCTGGTGTAGCAGGACGCAATATGTCAGCTGACTTGACGTGTGGCCGATCGGAATCCCACGATATCCCACATAATTCCAACAGCAGGAAATCGGCCGTACGTCGCGAATCTTAGCTCCCGGATGCAGAGTCTTCGCGCTCACTGTTTTTTCACAGGTCACCGAGGAAGTGCATGGGCTAACTTAAAAAATTAACTTAAAACACCCCGACTCTTCTGCGCTGCCGAGCAAGAACAACTAATTCCCGAGATAGAGGGACAAATACTGCCGATGACTTGTGCAAAGTTAGACCACCCCCACTCTTTTTGACTACGTAGTTGCTGCGTGAACAACTACGCAAGCGCAGAATTATAGTTCATAATTTTGCCGCCAAGTGGCAGGTAATTATTGACAGTCGGACCTGTACCATTTCAATATTTCGAGGGGACTGTTAAAATCATACAGGTCGCTCGGAGGTGAAAATGAAGTTGCGCAGTAGGTATTTGTGCATACACGTATGTACACATGGAAGCGTCTAAACTGTCTGCGCAAGCGTTAACTACCATAGTGTCTGGTTGCAACTAGTGGTGGGGGTGCCCGGTTAGGAAAAATTGAAATGGTACGTGTTGAAATGTTACAGGTCTGACTGTATTCTTTTCGTTGAGCGCGAATGTGAGTTTTCGATTATTTCAGACACTATTTTTTATGAAGGGACCGTCCCATGTGGGCAGAAAACGGCGGAATAAAGCAGAAACTCATGAGAGTGAAAGAGACAGACAGATCTATTTGTTTCTTTCACTCTCATGACTTTCTGCTTTACGCCGACGTTTTCTGCCCACATAGGACGGCACCTTCAGAACGACAGCTCCTATTTGAAACAACGTAACTCATTTTTGCGCAAAAATGAGTTACGTTGTTTCAAATAGGAGCAGTCGATAAGAGGTATTTATTTGCCTTTTCCGTTTATGAGGAACACGTACTTATTGAAAAATTACGTTTTCACACTCTTCTTTGTGATAAAAATGTTTTTGTTTTGCAAGTTGTCCGGAAAAACTCATGACCAATAGCGAGCCTGTTAAATTTTTTCGGAAATCCAGAAGTGTGAACTGGACTTTAGGTTCATGGAGGTTATTTATCATAACCTCAAAATTTTACAAAAATCTGCAGATAAAGAGAAAAACACGATAAAAAGTGAAAATTAGTATTATTTATAGAAAAAAACTGCTGATTATATTAATTGAAAGTACGAAAGCGATATTTTGTACAAGATAACTGTGAAAAATAGAAGTTAAGAGTGATCTTCAGATTTGTGATTTTCTAGTGTTTGTTGTAAGCAGCAAAAGCGAATTTTTTAATACTCTGTGTTGAGATTTTTTAATCATGGCAGCGGTGAGGGAACGTCGTGCAAATGCAGGAAATAAAATGTCAAAACTCCTCAACGAGGAGGAGGAGGATGATTTTTATAAAACGACCTACGGTGGCTTTGAGGAAGTA
This sequence comes from Euceroptres primus, assembly GCA_037177015.1. Lineage (NCBI taxonomy): Eukaryota > Metazoa > Arthropoda > Insecta > Hymenoptera > Figitidae > Euceroptres > Euceroptres primus. The sequence goes on along the minus strand of JBAGKK010000590.1, from coordinate 86,177 downwards.
GAACAGGATAATGATTACATGTAATGTTTATTTATGTTTTATATACAAAGTTTCCCATTATTATGACAATGGAAAACATTTCTTTTCAACAATTACCATCGAAATAATTCATTTTCCGTTATTTTAGGGAAGAAGATGAAGGAGAGGACGAAGTCGATTCAGATTTTAGTATCGATGAAAACGATGAACCAGTTTCAGATCCAGAGCAGGAAGGGCCAAAAAAGAAACGCAGATTGGTAACAAAGGCTTATAGAGAGCCTAAAACTGTTTCTGTGCCAGCTCAGTCCACTCCGAAAGAAAAGAAACCTAGACGACCAAAACGGGGAAGAACTTCTGTTGATAGTTTAGGAAGGAAATCGATTCGCCGATCGACGCTAGCAAAATCTGCAGCAACCCAAAAACGCCTTCGGGAAAGAAACGAGGATCAGAAAAAGAAAGTTAAAGTCGTAAAGCATGATGCGTGGAAACCGACACAAGAAGAATTATTGGAAGAGGCGTTGATAACCGAAAAGGCAAATCTGAAATCTCTGGGTAAAGTCTTCAATTTAGGAACTGGCTTTCTTATAAATCCAGGAAATAATACTTAACTAATGACCAATTTACAATTTCAGAAAAGTACCAAAAATTGGAAAACGAGAAGAAAAATACAAGAGCAGTGCGAAAGGCAAATTTGACTCCTATGATTCGTTACCAATCGCTCTCGATGCCAGTGATCATTCTCTCTCAATCTTCTACTGAAAAAGAGGATGAAAAGATAAATGTGGAGGCGGATGACGAAAAAGCTTCCGAGGACAAAATTTGTACAAGGTCATCTACAAATGAAAAGGAATCGAATTCGAAAGAACCTTTAACAATTGAATCTAACGGATGCTACGAAAGGACTTTTATAACTTTTGAGAATGATCAACTGTTTTATGATGCTTTTAAGAAAACTCCGCCTCCAAGGCCAACGCTAAAATCCTTGTGTGCAATCACAAGGTACATCCTCTAAATATTTTAATTTAAAAAATGTTGAATCAATATCTAATCATTTGAATAGGTTTTTAAAGAACTGGATCTAATAGTATTTTCTTTTTACAGACTTCCGGCAAAATACATGGACCCGATGACAAACCTGCCTTTCAGAAATGTCCAGACTTTCCGCTTGTTGCGAGAGGCTTACTATCAACAATTGGAGGCCCGTTCGGATGTCAGCGACACGAGCCTGAGTCCAAATTTATTGCGCTGGCTCGAATGGAGGCAGAAGAATAATCACATTTCCCAGAGGAGCATCATTCGTTTGGAGTCTGCGTCGGCACCGATAACTTCTTAGCTGTTTCTTCTTTTAAGGATCCGAGAAAATCCTTGAGCAGTACCTTTATCTAATAAGCTTAAAATTAGTTAAATAAGTTTGTAAATACATTTGTAATAAAAGATTTTTGACAAAGTGGTCATTTGGTTTCCGAATTTAATTTAAATTTTAAACTACGCAGTTATCCGAAGGAAACGAGATCTGTTCCGGATTTTCGATCTCCGCAATCCTTTGGAGAGCCTCCACAGCAGTCCACCACTACTTCAAGGAAATATTGGAATAGTTTTCGGTAAATCCAATTCTAAAGATCCAAATCCAAGTCTTTCCTAAGAATTCAGTAACTCAACGATTTCCTTTATTTCAAGGTTGGAGTCAGATACGAGACTACACGGAAAGAATTTCGGCACAACAGACTACTAGCACACCAGCAGTGCTAAACGCTAGGACGAATCTTGTCCATTCGTTTGGCACGGCTGGTGCGCCGTTTTGAGACAGCAGACGTGCTGGAAGGCACATGAGCTATGCATCTTTTATTTATCGCCTCAGTTTGGCGCGTCTGATGCGCCAAAATCGGCATGACAGTTGTGCCCGAGCCTACGAACAGCTGCTATACTGTAGGTGGTGCGCCTGTCGAGCAGAAATTCTTTCCGTGCAGCTTGAAAAGAGGGATCGCTGCCAGTGCTGTCAAATCACAAAGAGAGAGTCGAGTCACATCAAATCAAATTCCATTTTTTTTAACCATTGTAATTATAATTAATAAATTGATTTTGAAGGGTATCTCATCTCTTATATTCATTTGGCTTGTCTCCCTCCCTGGATTAGTTTTATCATAAGACTAATCTAAATCGAAGAACTTTAGGGATCGTTAATTCTGTGACCAAGTTCGATTAATTAGATATCAGACTCACTAGGTAGAACGTCACATTACTAATTAATTACTGAATTAATTACTAATTAATTAAATTTAGAAATTACCTAAAATAATATAGAACAAATAGATCCCATAGCTAATAAAATATTATCAACGATTTTATATAGAGGGTCAATGAAACATACATGTTTTCCAACTCAATTATTAATATTTATCATGATTAAAAAGGCTTCTGCGTCTTAAGTTTCTAAATCTTACGGACAAAATTCTTGAGGCTGGTTCTGGAATACAAAGAAAACAGTCCAACTTTGTTGCATTCTTTAATATCGGTGAAATCACTTGTACTTAGGAATTAAGTTAAAAATTACTAAAAAAAAACCTTAACGTTGTAAGTCTTCGAGTCGGTGTTGTCCTTGTCTGAAGTTGAAAGATAAACGCTAAAAGACTCGAAAACGGCGTGATTCATCCATTCTTTACTTTCCACTATCCCTTTTTCTTTCCAACTAGCGAAAGCAAAATTACAAACGAACAAGATTGTTAAAAAAAAGTCTGTAAACCTCGGCGATTAACAATAATAAGGTTAGAAAATTACGCATAATGTGTTTTTTTTTCCTTTTTCTTCAACAGTGTGTTTAATAATTTGTCTTCCCAGTGGTGTCCTTTCTTCACTAAAGCATATGATAGGTACTTAATTAGACTTCGTTAATCTCTCGTGTAGTGCACAAAAGCGTAAAACACCTCGATTCACAATTCGTTCCTAACTCGCTCTTAACTTGCTTTCTTTATTATTTATCATTGCGATACGACAGAGGGGCCCTGTTGTGTGATCAGTGATCACATTATGCTCGCAGAGATTATTTTTATATACTCGTTTCAAATAGGGGCATTCAGAACAGCGCTGAATCGAATCAAACATCGTTATTCGATTCCTGGGATCTGCTAAAAAAATCCCAGAATTGAGTCAAGCCTCAAAGCCTTCCGAAGTATTTCAATCATTTTCCACATTTCGTTTAATCAATATTCGGTTTTAAAAAATGAATTCGCGTCTCGAAGCGAATAGTGACGTTCTACTTGATTCGATTACCATTCACACTCCTAATTACAAAGAAGCGGCAATACAACATTTAATTATAGTAACAAATTATCCGTGTATGTGTGAGTGTACTTGACCAAATATGCGACGCGTACATGCTTACACAGAAATATGTATACTTTTTTTTTTTATTTGGAGTGGAGGGAGGGCGGGGATGGAGAAAATAGAGGAAGAATAAAATATAAGGTGTTTTTTGTGTCTGTGGTTTTTAGTTTAATGAGCGATCAGCATTTTTTACGATCGCTGAAATTCACGTTCGCGAAAGTTTTTTTTAGCAGTCTGCGGCGCCCCCTCACATCGGCAGGGCTTAATAACCCTCTAGCGTACGAGATTATAGGCCCGTACCCATAGTCTTAGTTCTCGTGCGATCACGCACCTGCTATATTTATCGCCGGTCACCACTTCCCTCCTCCCTCCCTCTGTGTAACTGCTTCTGTAAAAACAATTGTCATTCGTGCTTCGCGATAAAAAAAAAGATAACTTTCTTTTTTTTCAAGCCTTGATGAGAAACAATACTTCCTTTTGTTTGCATTCTCATATTGAAGGAAAGCAGTGTTTCTGATCGAGGGAGTATTTTATTTGATAGTTTAATCAGATCTCCTAGGATGAGTTCATCGCCAAGAAATTTTTACTTACGTACTGTGATTATCAAATTTAAATAAGCAAAATCGAATAGGAATATCCTGACACAGATCAAACTAAAAATACAAAGACGTGATTCCTACTTTCTTGGCGCGATCCCACAATAATGATAATAGTAATGATAATAATAATCCATATAAAAATAGTATGATACACAGTTACTTCGATGTTAAAACAAGAGGCTAAGGTTTCAGCTTATAATCCCACTTACATGTTAAAGAGCGAGGAGAGTCACTGGCAGCATTGCTTGCGCATTCCATCTGAACTCATTGTCGGCTTCACGTCGATTGGTTCTACATTTTGTGGTCGGATAGTATCACCTTCTGGAGGATCTCTTATTTGCTTTTGCGAGACGATTCTATAAATTTCTGGAAAGGAAATTCAACAAGAGATGAGTCAAATCTAAGGCAGATTAAAAATAGAAGAAAGGATTTGAAATCCAAGACAAATTAAAAATAGGAGAATCAGATTAAAAATAGAAGAATGAAGGGTTTATAATTTAAAACAGAAAAAAATAGAAGAATGGTTTTGAAATCCAAGAGATTAAAAATAGAAGAATCAAGGGTTTGAAATCCAAGACAGATCAAAAATAGAAGAATCAAGACAAATTAAAAATAGGAGAATCAGATTAAAAATAGAAGAATGAAGGGTTTATAATCCAAAACAGAAAAAAATAGAAGAATGAGTTTGAAATCTAAGAGATTAAAAATAGAAGAATCAAGGGTTTGAAATCCAAGACAGATTAAAAATAGAAGAATAAAGGGTTTGAAATTCAATACAGTTAAAAAATAGAAGAATGAAGGGTTTGAAATCCAAAACAAATTAAAAATAGAAGAATCAAGGGCTTGAAGTCCAAGACAGGTTAAAAATAGAAGAACGAAGGGTTTAAATCCAAAACAAATTAAAAATAGAAAAATGAAGGGTTTTATATCAATTTACCAGTTAATATATTTTGAAAAGCCGTCTCGACGTTGGTCGAGTCTAAGGCAGAGGTCTCGATGAATGAGAGGCCATTCTTTTCGGCAAACGCTTTGGCTTCATCGGTAGGAACAGCTCGCAAATGCCTCAGGTCAGACTTGTTTCCGACCAACATTATCACGATATTCTGATCGGCGTGATCTCGTAATTCCCGCAGCCATCTTTCTACATTTTCGTAAGTTAGGTGCTTCGCTATGTCGTAAACCAGTAACGCTCCTACTGCTCCACGATAGTATCTGTAAAAAAGATAATTAGGAGTTAAAATCATGTACAAAAGTCTTCTATCTTTAATTAAAATTTTTTAAGTTTCAATTTCCAATTTTCTGAGGAAACTTACGCGGACGTGATAGCACGATAACGTTCCTGTCCAGCAGTGTCCCATATTTGGGCCTTAATTGTCTTTCCATCTACTTGTATGCTGCGAGTGGCGAATTCGACTCCAATAGTCGACTTTGATTCGAGGTTGAATTCATTGCGTGTGAATCGTGAGAGGAGATTACTTTTTCCAACTCCCGAGTCTCCGATGAGAACCACTGAAATTATAAAAATGCCTTAGATTTCGATGGCAGGTCGTGAATCACGGTACAAATTACAGAGTAACAAAGAGAAGAAACACGTGCTTATGTCATAAGTTCAATTAGGAGTGCAATGATTATTTAAATCAGACAGGCAATAGATACCGATAAGCACAGATGATATCAAGGCCCACATTCAATACTTATGGAATTTTTATTTTATACTACATGGATTTTATTTCGTCAATTTTTAACTTTATCATATAACTCTTTGCGTGAATGGAGCACAAAAATAATTTTAGAATCTAGAGAAAAATGACTCATTAGAATTATAAAAACATAAAAATCTAACAGGAAACAGTTCCACTGTTTTGTGAATATTGTTTGCTTTCTAATTTCTGGGTGTCTAGCGATCAGGCCATTTAAAATTCCCGGGTTTTTTCCGGTAAAATAAAATTCTCGGGTTTTTCCCGGTAAAATAAAATTCCCAGGTTTTCCCCGGTAAAATAAAATTCTCGGGTTTTTCCCGGTAAAATAAAATTCTCGGGTTTTTCCCGGTAAAATAAAATTCACGGGTTTTTCCCGATTTCCCAGTCCGCTAGACACCCTGAATTAAATTATGTATTTATGTTATGTATGTGTTATGAAATTAAAATAAATTTTTAACAAACAATTCAAGGTTATTTAAATCTTTGCAATCACAAAGAAATAAAGCAACTAAAATCGAATTTTTTTTTTAACCACTTCAAATATAAATAATAGTTTTATTTTAAAAACCACTTCAAAATATAAATAATGCTCATCGAAAAACCAAATCATTAAAGTGTCTTTGTAGCATGTTTTTGACATTAATAAATTTTATTCAAGTTAAAAATAATTATTCAAAACAGGTTTGTAAATCTGCCGAGGAAACATTTCTAAGAAGATTACATATCAATAGTTTTTTGTAATTAAGGATTGAGAAAAATGATTATTTTCCAAGAGATAATGCAGCTGACTTTTTTTTTGTTTTCACAATTGGATTTTTGTCTGTCGTCACTCGGTTACACGTGTCACACAATATACCTCGGGTTTGACAGAAGAGGTCAAGCTCTGAATTTCGAAATTTTTTAGCCAAAAGGAATCAAAAAGGATCGCGAGTGGTGAACGGTTTTCAGCGACAAATTGATGACATCATCAGTGACTTTAAAAGAGGAGTCATTCGACTCTGTATCTCGCGGTGAATGTCAAGCAAAATACGAGTGTCAATGACAGGAGGGCATTTTTTTCTTCCGAGATTGGAGTAATGACAATTTCCGTTGCGGTCGAGACACCAAGGAGCCAAGACCAGACGCGAATGATAATTAAGTCATTTACTCGAGGATTGGTTCACGCTCGCAATTATTTCTTCATCGTGAACGTCGATTCCCACAATCTGCGCTTCAATGTCAACGATCCTCGGTTACGACCCGATAAGGATTTGCAGAGTCCGGCAAAAAATGGTCAAAAGGAAGGGAGAATCTTGATTCGGTATTTTTGTTTCTTACCTTTAAATAAATAATCGTACTCGTCGTCTCGAGTGCCCATCTCGTTAACAGCAAACTACTCCTTGGATGGACGGTCTGATCGAATATATCGAGATTCGTATTTTGTATTTATATACAAAACGGCAAGAGCCGAGGAATGGCTCCGTTTTTTTTTCAATTCACTTTTATTCACGATATTGAAGTTTCAGTTCACCGTGGATGACGCGCGAAGGGGATAAAAATTGATATTGTCGCGACTGCAGAAGGGTACGATAAATTATTTTCTTTCTTTCAATTTAACTGTACAATATGGCCTCCTTTCCTTTCTACGCCCCTCCAAACAGATGGTCTGCACATGCGCACTTGTCTCCAACCACGACATCAAAATTTTCCCGCTGTGGCAGCACTATCGCGGAAAATCCCTCTGCTCATTTCACACGTTCGGAAATCCCCCAAGAATACCTACTTATTTTGGAAAATTTCAGCGAGATCTCTGACATTTTTTTAAAGATAAAAGTTTCGTCTTTTCATCATTCGGTATCTCTAAAAATATATTGATCTTGTTGAGAATTGATGTTTCGAATTTAAATTTCGCGCTGGAAAGGTTGGTGAAGGCGCATACGTCTAGAGGGTGGCGAACTTCACATTAATCATCAACTTGGCTAAGAATCCAATCAGCTGACGACTTGAAGTAAGCCAAGATGAAAATTTACCGACATTTGAGGTTAGGGAAACCGTCGAGTCACGGCGCTGGAGTTTTCTCGCTCGGTACAAGCGAGATCTTCTTTAATTTTCCGATTTCTCTCGAGAAAAAGTTTAGCAAATTCTCTCGCACGGTACACTGGCAAACTGGTGCCGTATTGTTGTTGGTATTTTGCGCGTTTGCGTGTGTGCGTGCGTGCACGGCACGTCTGTACAGGGCGTGACGGGAAATCGGGCGTGCGACTCGGAAGTAATATGGTCTCGGGCTCGATTGGACTCGGGATTTGGTGAAAACGTCGTCGACGGAAGAAGGCACTTGGAGCAGCGCGCATGCTTCCCTACACGATAATCTCGCCATTTTGGAGGTGAATAGTATTTATTTTCTTGGCGAGCTTTCCCGGCGGCAGTGCCCCAAACAGGGGGATGCCTGATAACGGTGTGAGGCCGACGATAGGAAGACAAGAAGTCAGTCAACGTCGCTGAATTGCTGTCCGTTGTGTTGCGACCCAACCCTCCTTACGGACACCCGCGATCGGCATTAACGTTCCTCAAAATCAGATTTTCCCTGCGCTCCTTGTAATCCTCGCAGTGTCCTCAGAATCCCGTGTTGTGAGAGCAGACCCTCTCGATAAGGTCCAAGTTTTCGCTGATGCGTCTTGATTTTATGTGTTTAGAGTACAGAGTTCGGGGCAGCAAATCTGCACGTTGCGGCTCGCAAAAAGCAGGCAAAAGTAGCCAAGCCTATTCTCGGCAGTAACTCCAAGGTATGTGTCACATTCGTACAAATGACGTGAGCAGTGCGTGACAACAACGCGAACAAAACGATCCGAGTGTGTATCAGTGCAGCTTGGAGGCTAGAAAAACGATTTTTGGATATTGTCCCTTCTCCGGTCGTTATCTCCCCCAGTCGTTGAGAGAAGTTTTTGTTTTGGAGTCAATCTCGCTCCTTTGGAATTCCACTTTGTTTTTGATCTTTAGCTAGAAGAAGGAACTAGTGCTTTTGTTGATTTCGATTGTCAAGAGGGTGGTATTCCGAAAGAAAGTGAGTTTTATTGTTACTTTGGCCTGTGGAATTTGCGAGGGCTTGGCTTTTGTTTTGAGTGTGTAGGTAAACTAGAATCTGGATTTAAATTGTCGGGTGAGAGTTTTGTTTTGATTTATGATGCAATTGAAAATTGGAATGATTCAATTAGTCATTTATTACGTGTACGCTTCTGAATTTCTGATAAATCTAATAATTTTCGTAGCAAAAGTTGATGTACGTAGTCACCGATTATTATGGATAAATCTAATAATTCCAGAAAATTATCAAATTGGTGAAATTAAGAGCTTTGGACTTGGCATGAATAAGGTTTCCTGTTTGCACTTATTCAGTCTGTGAAATATCCAGCAAAGTTATCGGTGATGATAGTTTCTCCATTTTATATACAATAGCAAATTTCCTGTTAGATGATTGTAAACAAACTCGTGGCGAATGATAGTTACTCCATTTTATATACAATAGCAAATTTCCTGTTAGATGATTATAAACAAACTGTGAATAGACCTCTTAAAATTTATATTGATTATAAACAAACGAATGGACCTCTAAAATTGATTATAAAGAAACGAATGGACCTCTAAAATTTCTTAGCTTGACATGACCTAATAAAACATCGATATTGACAATTAGCAGCAGCTTTTTAAGAATCGGAAATGCATTTTTTCAGAAAGTAAGAGTAATGGTCGCAACGATGGACTGACAGAGGGTTAACCGACAGCGGTGAGGCCGGAAGAGGAGAATTGGGGAAGGCGAGAGGAAGGTGCCAAGTGTGGATCGGACCTCAGCCGGGTTAACGGCAACCGCTTTACTATGAGGCCTGGCAGTTTGAAGGATCCCGAGATAGCCGAACTCTTCGAAAAGAATGATCCGGAAAAGATATTCGAGGATCTGCGAGAGATCGGGCACGGCAGCTTCGGCGCCGTTTATTACGCCCGATGTCTCGTTACCAAAGAGATCGTTGCCATCAAAAAGATGTCCTACCTGGGGAAGCAGACGATGGAAAAGTGGCAGGATATCCTCAAGGAAATCCGCTTCCTCAGACAACTCAATCATCCCAACACAATCGAGTATAAAGGTTGCTATCTCAGGGACCATACTGCCTGGGTAAGAATCTTTAATATTCATTTAATTTAATTCTCCAGTTTTCCTTTATTCTAAATTTCACTTATTCTTACAGCTAGTGATGGAGTACTGTCTCGGGTCAGCATCGGATATAATCGAAGTCCACAAAAGGCCTCTGAAGGAAGACGAAATCGCTGCAATATGCGAGGGTGTCTTGCGTGGTTTACACTATCTTCACTCCCTAGGCAGAATTCACCGAGACGTCAAAGCAGGGAACATTCTCCTGACCGAGAATGGAACAGTGAAACTGGCAGATTTTGGGTCGGCCAGTATCAAGTGCCCTGCCAACAGCTTCGTGGGAACTCCATATTGGATGGCACCCGAAGTTATTTTAGCTATGGACGAGGGTCAGTACGACGGGAAGGTTGACGTCTGGTCTTTAGGAATCACCTGCATTGAATTAGCCGAAAGGAAACCTCCCTATTTCAATATGAACGCCATGAGTGCTTTGTACCACATTGCGCAGAACGATACACCAACCCTGAACTCCCCCGATTGGACAGACGTCTTTCGTCATTTCGTTGAAGTCTGCCTGACAAAGAGTCCCAGTGAAAGGCCAAGCTCCGGCAAATTATTATCGGTGAGCTTCGAAAAAATTACGTCTTTGTTTAAAACTGAATCTAAAGCCCATGCAAAGCAACAACAAATTTTTCTAACCATTATATTTCGTAGCATCAATTCGTGACGAGGGGACGTTCAATCCAGGTCTTGATAGATCTGATTCAAAGAACCAAGGCCGCTGTGAGAGAACTGGATAATCTGAATTACCGGAAGATGAAGAAGATCCTGATGATTGATTCCTGTGAAACAGAAAGCACCGTCGGCGATCCGGATGGTAATAAATATTTAGTTTTTTTCCGCAATAAGCATCCTTTTTTTTTGGTTTTTCGAAACTAGAAAAGGGTAGAGAATTTAGAAATGCTTTTAGAGGCTCGAGGGTTGTTAATTCTTAAGTTACAATATCGTAAGTTATTGTTATTGTACTTGACAGACACTCCTGATGAACAAACAGGTGGCGATAGTAGCAAAAGCAACTCCATCACCTCGGAGCACTCGATTCACTCAATGGGCGTCTCAGCAAGCTCGCAAAGTTCCTCCACCAACAGCCTACCACTGCCGAATGCTGATTCCAACGACTACTCAACTGGCTCCGTTCGAAATCGGCACAACATTTCGGCAGGCGTCACTGCCAATCTTCTAGAACATGGTGCCAATAATTTCGCGACGATAAGAACTACTTCGATCGTTACCAAACAGCAAAAGGAACACATGCAGGAGGAGATGCACGAACAGATGAGTGGATACAAGAGAATGAGACGAGAACACCAGGGAGCTTTGGTAAGAATTAAAAGTTGTAATTTAAAAACTGATGAGTTTAGAGTCAGCGTTCTAATATATTTTTTTTCTGTGGACATAACAAAAGTATCGTTTTATATTTTGGTTATATTGAAATTATTTTAATAGCAGTTTTGGTAATCGTCGACAATTCTAACTTCCAAAAAAAGAATTTTTCCGTATCGTTGATTTGTTCCTGTCATGTATTTCCTGAGGAGGGTTGGTGTCGCCGGGTAAAGCTTGGAGTTTTTTAAAATATAGTCTTTTATACTTGAAAAGTTTACTTTTGGACTACTATAGGTTTTATTTGGACTACTATAGGTTTCAAAAATGTTGAATGGACTACTAAAGGTTTCAAAAATGTTGACCTCTCTACAAAAGTTTGAAGTCAGTGAAAAAAAAATCGCTCAAGAACGTAACTAACTTCACTGCAAAGATAATTTTATTGCGAACAAATTCTCTATTCATGGCACCGTCATACATTAATTATAAATAAAGTTACAGTTAGGTGAAGGTACAAAAACACGGTCAACAGCGTCAATTTCACGACACTGAACTTTGACTTGTTCAGGGTGGCCGCTGGACCGAGAAACCGGGAAATGATCGGGAATTTTATGAGGTCGGGAAATGACAGCGAATTTATTTTTTGACCGGGAATTTTACAAATTTTTAGAAAAAAATCTGTCCAACTTTGATTTCAACCGGTTTTTAAATAATTAATTAAATTGTTATCTTTTTCAATTATGATATCATTCAGTTTAGAATGCGTAATTTGAAATTCTTTCACTTTAAAAATT
>JBAGKK010000590.1:31486-49649 GCA_037177015.1 Euceroptres primus | reverse complement strand
AGTAGTTCAAAAAGCCACTCATAGAAGTTTGAAATTGAGAAAATAAATGGTTTCCAAAATTTAGAAAATGCTCAAAACTTGAATTTTTGATTTTTCGTAATAATTGAAAAAAATTTATGACAATCTTCTAGGCCCTTAAAAAGGCAACGTTTTTCTCAGACTTTTTTCATACAGTGCATTGTTTGTCTTAAAATTTCAATTTTCGTTTCTTTTTTTGAATCTTGTAAATAAATGTAAATGTAAATAAATAAATAAATGTAAAATGCTATATGTATGTCTGAAAATTAACATTTTTTTCGGAAAAAGTGATTTGGATATACTTTTGTACTTTCTGAGTACTACGAATAACTGTCAATAGAATTTTCAAATCTTGAAAAACAGTGGTCTCAAAATTTTTGGAAATGTGCCCAATCGTTCAATTTTCATTAAAAATGGCTGTCTAACGAACTCGTCCTTTACACCGTTTACACTTTGTTTATACCGGCTCGATCCAGTTCATCGGTCGCGTGGATTCACACCAATACTACTAAAGACCATCGGAACACCATACTGTCACTAAACAACCGAGAAATTTGCGTCAGAGAACTGAATCCTGTCCGTATAAACTATAAAGCACTTTGTTAAAAATTTTAAAACTTTTTGAGACTCTTTCGTTGACTAGCAGTTCACTTTTTCGTTTCTGTGTTTGAGGAATTTTCTATTCCAAGTATTCCAAAAAACGCATCATCCTGTTTTTAAGAAATTGATAGTTTTTTTAGACATTCTGACAAACTATGAAATAAAAATTGGAAAATAGCTGTTCTCATAATGAATGTCAATAATTCATAAAATTTTTTCCAAATATTCGTAAATCTGATCCACTTTTCGATAAATTTATACGAAATCTTCTAAAAATTGTGGCCTGTCCAAAAGAGACATACTATTTTGTTAAAATTTCGCAAACTTTTTCCATTTTTTGGAACAGTTATTTTTTCCGTGTACTTTGTTGCTTAACTAATACCTAATATTTTTGTTTATATTTTTCCGGTGTTCTAGATCTAGAGTATCGATAGGATGAGAGACAATTTTTGATCCAAGGATCAAACTAAGAGCTGCCACAAGATTTCAGTCGCTCCAGAAGAAGTTTGTTAATTGCCAGATATCCATCCTTCTTCACCCGGATTGTATCATGAAAGGCGTGGGCGTTGATGGGCCAGCGGATCGAAACTAGAAACTCGTAAGTAAGACCATACTCTTTAGTCAATCTAGTCTAGGAATAGGAGACGTAGACAAGTCAGGAAGCAAAGGAAACAATAGATATAAGCTATAAGCACTATATATAAGTCCTAAGCGTAGGAGAGGGGACACTATCGGGCGTAAATAATGCGCGGTGGCGTCTGTCCGTCGTTGGTTCACTTGGACGGGCATTCGGCTTGCCTGCCTGCTGGATGGATTGATAAAGATTAAAGGTAAAGGGAGGTGGCAGCCCGGGCAGGGGTGTTTGGAGTTAGGCGACAGAAGTCACCCAGCGAAACGAACCAGGCGTACGACAGGGGGATGATGTCATATAGGGGTCCACCGTAAATACATACAGATGCAGCCTAGATTGATGCATTGACCGACTACAGTGTCGTAGCCACCCTCCTTTCTATCGGGGACGCCAACTTTTCGTTTTGGTTCTGAGGGTGGTGTGGAGGATTTCGAGTCAAGGACGAGTCACGAGAATCACTGTCAAAAAGTTACACAAGCTCGAGAAAACCTTGTGATTTATAGGCGTGTAGAAATAGAAAAGAAGTTTTTACGGATGAGTAATTCTTGGAACTTGGAACGAATCCTGAGTGGAGTCCTCGAGAGAATAGAATAGGTCACAGCAGCTTATCTTAAGATAGGAGTCCAGCAACTTCTTAATTAATCAAAACCTAAGTAATGAAACTCTTCCAAAAATTGTTGTTCTACTTTGAGAAAGAGAAGTTAGAAACGAAGTTTTTATACTGTGCTTAAGTTTTCCTATAAGTTTTAGAAATGGTTCGGATTTTTTGGGTAGCGAAAGAAAACTGAAGAAGTGAAAACATTTCTAATTTTACTAGTAAATTATTAAATCTGCTAGTGAAGACATTTCTAATTTTACTAGTAAATTAATAAATCTGCTAGTGAAGATATTTCTAATTTTACTAGTAAATTATTAAATCTGCTAGTGAAGACATTTCTAATTTTACTAGTAAATTATTAAATCTGCTAGTGAAGACATTTCTAATTTTACTAGTAAATTAATAAATCTGCTAGTGAAGATATTTCTAATTTTACTAGTAAATTATTAAATCTGCTAGTGAAGACATTTCTAATTTTACTAGTAAATTATTAAACCTGCTGTTAAATTGTTCCATTAAACCCGATTTCAATGGCCGCTGAAATCTTAATTGGGTCTAACTTGAAAGGTCAGTTTTGATTGGTTTTAATAATTTTGTTTATAGGATGCTGTCTTATTTTTAGAATATAGCGTTTTAATTCCCTTGGAAGTTTTATCAGTTGTACATGTATTATGGTTTCATATCATGAAGTTTAATGAGACAATCTAAGATCATCTATAAAATATCTAAACATTAATTGATATCTGAGAGCGAAAATCAACTTCGAAATAACGTTGCTTCAGTTTCTAAGAAATCACTCCATATATTTTTTTAAGCACCTCGACAGTCGTTTTTACTTAAACTGATTCATCTGGTATCTCTATCATTTTACGACATCCCACATGAACGTTTTTCCTCGAAGACTGCAATAACGATTAATGATATGCCTTTTATTCGCTTAAGCATTATGGGTTCGCGTACAAGAGGTGCTTTAAAGGAATTCTCGAAAGTCGAGAAATAAAAAGCGCAGGTAGTTTTGAAATGCGTCTCAAACTTCTTTGAAAATAAAGTAAAGTTGGTAAAAAAAATAGAGGCATTTTTATTGTTATATTAATGATCAAGTGAGGAGAAATAATTAATCATTTCTCTTTAAGGAGATGTGATACTTTATGATGTCACGAATTATCGTCGGTGTATAAAAAATATTCAATGGTCCTATTTTTAAACAAACAAAGATATCAAGTTGAAGCTTAAGAGAATGATAGAAAATATGAATTGGCACATCTGTTATGTGTCATTTTTTTCAAAATTTTGAAAAAAAAATTTTCAAAATAATTTTTTTCGACATTTTAAAAATATGACACATCAAAGATGTGCCAATTCATATTTTCTATCATTCTCTTAAGCTTAAATGCGATATCTTTGTTGGTTGAAAAATAGGACCGCCGAATATTTTTTATAACCTGTCGGTAATTTGTGACATCATAATGTATCACACGTCCTTAAGAATGGTTTAAGCTTTAAGTTTTAGGGACCAAATCAAAATCGATTTTTTTGAAGACTTTATTCAACTTAAAGGGATCACAGTCAGCCCTCTATTCCCCGTTTTTGCGTATTTTCCCTCTATTATTCTTAAGATGCCCTAAAATCCCAATTTTTGAGGATTTCCCTTCTTTTTCCTCTTTTTTTATTCAAAGTTTCGATTAATTTTCCAAGAATTATAATGAATAGAAACATTCAAAAGCTCGTGCCACAATATTGAATTTTTAGAGATTCAGGAATCGTCTAGAAACTACGAAACTTTTCCGAAATTTTTTTAAATTTTCTAAAGTATTCTAGACTGACTCTAAATCTTCCGGACTCTTTCAATGTCTTCCAAAATTTTCCATAATCGAATCTTCTCAAAAATCTTCTAGACTCTTTTCGAAACTCTTCAAAAAATAGTCTTCAAGACAAGATATTAGAAGTTTAGGGAAATATTTGCTGTCGGAATTTCTTTCGGTAACTTCAAGTGTCATTAAAATTATTTTTCGGGAATATTATAGAGCCTCTGATGATATTTTTATGATTTAATTGCTGGTTTAGTTGCAATCAATATAATTTTATTTGTTAACGAAATTAGAGTTTTCTTATAAAAATGTTTTATTTATTAACTTGTATTGTCTTCTTTGGTGCTTTTAAAAGAAGGACAAGGATATTGGTACCAAAATTTCCGTATAACTAGCATACAAGACAAAAAGGACTAGCGTCGGCCCATGCTACGTTATGTGGTAGTTATACGGAAATTTCCGTAATACTAGACATTGGCTTAAAGGAAACAAATTTCCCCCTTTTCCCCCTTTTTTCGAAAAAGAAATCTATTTTCACTAAAATTGAACAACTACTGAACCGCTGTAATTATAGCTCTTAAGGTGGTATTCCAGTGTGATGGGCACTTTTTCACATCATTTTTTCGAAACTTTTTTTAAAAAATTGAAAAGCAATATGATTTTGAAATCTTTTGCACTGTATTGGCACACATTTGAACTATGATATACTTTTTTTTTTAATATTTTAAATGGTGGACGCTGCACTCGCTCAAAAATGAAGCCTCAAAAAAAAGTGCCCGGACGGTGAGCATGATTATGGCTCTCCAGGTAATCTAAAGGCAAAAAGTCAAAGAGATTCTTAAAATGTACGCTTGCGGCTATTGTAGGTAGTAGAATGAAAAAAAATTAAAAATTTTCAAAATGGCGGACTTAAAAAAAAATTTCACGTTTTTTTTATTTAACGGGCTATAACTTTTTTAAAAATTAATATTTAAATCCAAATCTACTATGGACGATGAGCACACGTTTTCTAAACATGTGTGCAAAGCGACTTTTTTTGAGGCTTCAACTTCAACGGACTGTTGCGCCGCTATTTTGAATATTTTTATTTAAAAAATGTATATCATAGTTCAAATGTGTTTCAATACAGTGAAAAATATTTTAAAATCATTGCTTTCCAATTAAAAAGAAAAAATTTGGAAAAAATGATTTGAAAAAGTGCCCATCAAGAAAGTATTTTTCTTCATTTCTTTTTAGATCAATTCATTTCTGAGTAACAATTATTTTTTTTGCTTTAGGCTTCGTTTAGGTTTCAGTAATTTCTTGGATTTTGGGACTTCGAATTAAGTTGTAAAAAGTTTTTACGATCCTTGGATTTTGAGACTGAATTTGGTGCTATAGAGCCCTGACAAGAATTCTAGTTCAATTTCTATAGAATCCTCATAAGAATTCGACAATACATCAAATTCGATGTAAAACTCTATAGAAATTGAACTAGAATTCTTGTAAAATCTCTATAGAATTTTAAGTATTAGACTATCTTGAGTTCTTGAAACTTGAAATTAAGAGAGATTCATAATATCCCTTTTTTCCCTATTTTCCCCCTATTTTTCTCAAGATCCCCTAAAATCCCTATTTTTCTCAAGATTCCCTAAAATCCCTATTTTTAATCATTTCCCCCCTTTACCCCTTTCTTTATTCAAAGTTCCAATTAATTTTCGAAAAATTATAATGAATAGAAATTTATGACATTTAAAAACGTGTGCCATAATCTTAAAACTTTAGAGATTCAAAGTCTTCCAGAATCTTCTAGAAATTAAAAAATTTTTCCCAAATTTTTTAACATTTTCTAGAGTGACTCTAAGTTTTCCGGACTCTTACTTTCAAAATTTTCCATAACCAAATCTTTTAAACTCTATAACCGTATAAAAGATTTTAGAAAATCCAGATGATTTATACTATAAATCATCTGGATTTTCTAGAATCTTTTCTTGGGTTCTCTTGTAATCTTATAAAATCTTAAAGTATCTTCCAAAATTCTTTAATATTTAAAAAAATATACTTGGTTGTTTCAGAATCTTTCTTAATTCTCAAGAATAATCTGAACTTTACAGTTTCCAGAATTCTGCAAAATGAATAAATTTCCAAAAAGAAGAAAGAGAAGAAGAAAAGAATTTACAGAAAAACTTCCATAATCTTTAAGAACCTTCGAGACTGTTTTCAGAATCTTGATAAAATTCTATAGATTTTTCGAAACTTTTCAACAAAAAGTCTGGAAAACAATAGAAGATATTAGAAGTTTAGGCCAAAATTCAAAAGATTTTTGAGTTTTCTAATAGATTCTAAAATAGTCTAGAATATTTTGAAAAATCATAATAGATTTTGGGGTGTTTTTATAGATTTTAGAAGATTTTACAACTCTGAAAAAGTCTGGATATCAAGGTAAGAGTTTTCAAAAATCCTAGGTAATTTTAAAAGGTTCTAGACAATACTGGAAGGTTTAAAAAGATTCTAGAAGAATCAAGAAATCTTTGGAAGATTCTAAGACATAAAAAAACCTTTAAGGTTCTAGAGGATTTTGAAAGATCATTTAGCGAAGCATTTAATGAATCTACAAGTACATGAAAAATTAAAAATATTCTAAAAAATTCTAGAAAATTCTAGAAAATTGTTGAAAAATCCAGAAGATTTTATGACGGATTTTAGAAAACTCTAGAGCTTCTGAAAATCTAGTTTATGGAGTATTTATTATATTCTAAACAGGTATGTAAGACTTTTGATGATTTTTTAAGATTCTGGAGAATTTTAGCAAACTCATTTCGGTAATTTGATTTGTTGAAAAGTTAAAATTCTACTAATTTCATAATTCAGAAATCTAAATTCTTGTCAGCAATTTCAGCAGGAAATATTATAGAGCCTCTGATAATATTTTTATGATTTAATGGCTGGTTTAGTTGCAGACAATATAATTTTATTTGTTAAGGTCATGTCATACTAGCCTCAAAATTTTTTTTCCTACTTTTTTTTCGCCTAAGTTACGTTCACACGAAATAAGATATCAAGTTCAATTTGATAAAACTTGATAAACGTTTGTATATTCCTAAATTTTTATAATAACAAGAAAAAAAATTTCCAAAAAATTGTTTCAAAATTTTTTTTGTAATTATAAACGTTTAGGAATATACAAACGTTCCTTCGTTCCTTCTGTTTAAGCTCTCAAAGTTTTAACCTGATATCTCATTTCGCGTGGACGTGGGTTGGGTGAAAATAAAGTAGAAAAAAATTTTGGCGTTAGCCCTTAATGAATTTGCCCTTAATGAAACTTGAGTTTTCTTTTAAGAAAATGTATTTATTAACTTTTATTAACTTCTTTGGTATCCTATTTTTCCTAAAAAAGAACTTCTGAATCGCTCTGATCCCTATAATATTTTGCACGCTAAAAAAAGAATCTGTAATATGTATAGATTATTCTGTTAATTTTACAGATTCTTTTTTCCCGTGATAGTTTAATAATAAATAGTATCCTCTATATTTAAAGTGATGCAGTAATCCCAGGCGGAAAAATTCTATAGAATTTATGTAGAATGCATTCTATAGAATCCTCACACTCAGAAAAATATTTGTTTGATTTAAAAAAAATTTGTTTGAATCAAATAAATTATAACGTTGATATGGTGGGGTCAAACAAATGTTTGTTTGATGCAAACAAATTCTTTATTCGTCCTAATTTATTTGATTTGAATAAATTTTTATTTAGATTGAATAAATGTTTTGTTCAAATTAAATAAAGTTCTTGTTTGCTTTAAACACTTTTTGTTTTAAATAAAGTAAAGATTTTGTTTCATAAACTTGATTCAGTTTTATAAATAAATAAATAATTTTAAAAAATTTTTAATTTTGTGGTTAAGAAGTGTTAAGTGTGACACTACTTTTTTTAGATTTCTTGCCGGAATGCGTAACGATGGTACTGTACCATATTTCAGACGCTTTTATATTCAGTATGATTTTAGTCTTTATTGTGAGAAACATCCTTCTGCGCTCTTTGCGTTTTTCTAAGGAACTATCGTATGCGGATTATAATTTTTCATTAAATCAAACAAATATTTATATAAACTCAAATGGATTTAATTTAAGCAAATCCTTTATTTAAATGAATCAAATTGTACCAAAAAAATTGTTTGTTTCGATTAATAAGGCAGAAATTTTTCATATATTAAAATGAAATAAATGTTTTGTTAATTGAAACAAAAAATTTGTTTCTTTTAATAATATGATATCAAAGAAACTTTTTTCTTTGATTCAAACAAACTTTTTTCTGAGTGCAAAAGAATTCTGCTCAAAATATAGAGTCCTCACAAGAATTCTAGTTCAATTTCTATAGAATCCTCATAAGAATTTGACAATACATAAAATTCGATGTAAAATTCTATAGAAATTGAACTAGAATTCTTGTAGAATTCTTGTAAAGTCTCTATATGTAGAATTTTAAGTAGAATTCTTGTGAGGATTCTATAGAATGCATTCTACATAAATTCTATATAATTTTTCCGTCTGGGATACAAGGGTGATGAGTGAATATATTCTACCTATAATCGTATTTGTTCTATAAAGTCGGATCGTAACAAAAAAACAAACGACCTAAGTAACACGAGTTACCTAACGAGTTACACTTAGAAAAATATTTGTTTGCTTCAAACAAAATTTGTCTAAATCAAACAAATTACAACGTTGATATGGGATCAAACAAATTTTTGTTTGATTCAAACGAATTCTTTATTTGTCCTTATTTATTTTATTTGAATAAATTTTTATTTAGATTGAATAAATCTTTTGTTTAAATTAAATAAAGGTTTAATAAAGTCAAATAAATATTCGTATAAACTCAAACCGAGTTTAATGTAAGCAAATCCTTTACTTAAATAGAACAAATTGTACTAAAAAAATGATTTGTTTCGATTAATAAGGTAGATATTTGTCATTTATTAAAATGAAATAAATGTTTTATTAATTGAAACAAAAAATTTGTTTCTTTCAATAATATGATATCAAACAAATTTTTTTGTTTAATTCAAACATACTTATTTCTAAGTGTACTTAAATTGTCATTCGAAAGTTTTAAGATATAAAGAAACACTGCGCAAAGTGTCAAACGTATTTGTTTGACTTTCTTTGCAAAATATTTGAATATGAAAATCTTAAGGTGCCAGAGAATCGACTATATTTAAAAGAGGACGGTGGTAGATTTTGCTAGGAGAGGAAAGAAAACGAGAATAAGGGTTAGGTGGATGCTGGATGCTCTGCAGGAGGGATGGAATTGGTTTGCCAGCCACGAGATGTATGCGTGGGGTGAAGTCGGTGCCACGTGCCCGCGGGCTCTCGGGGTGCCCGAGAAAACCCCCATCCCTGTGTGCCGCAAGCTCGTAGCTTCGAGCTTCGACCGTGGCCATTGCGAGTTACCTTTACCGCGTTTACTATTCTCTATTGTACATGACTGCGATACGAGAACGTGGGGAGG
Source organism: Euceroptres primus (assembly GCA_037177015.1). Lineage (NCBI taxonomy): Eukaryota > Metazoa > Arthropoda > Insecta > Hymenoptera > Figitidae > Euceroptres > Euceroptres primus. Next base: position 40,500 of record JBAGKK010000590.1, on the reverse strand, counting down.
CTGCGAGATTGTATATGAGTCATCCCAGCCAAGTTCTAGTCAGTGGCGTAGCATTAGGATTGTCCTTTGCCTTTTCCTTTACAATATATTATATTCCAACCTTTGAGCAAAAATAGATTTTTCGCAAAAGCCTAACAAAACCAGATACAATTTTTGCAAATTTTAAAGGTCGCTTTGTCCCTAATGTTTTTTCAGTCTAGAATTTTGTTGAATTCTCTGACAAATCTAAAATTCATGTTAGGCATCCTAGACCTAATTACGCTATAATGTTATGTATCTTATAAGATTCTATAATTTCCAGTTTTTAGAAAAGAGTTCCTAATGTTATTCCTAATGGTTATCCATTAATATTTCTTATTTTTTTTAGCCAACAGTCCTAGGACTGGTTTAATGCAATTCTCCATTCCTTCCTATTTTGAGCGAATCTTTTCATACTTGAAATCATATTCTTTTCCTTCTCTCATAAATTTTATAGCAAACATTTAAACGATATTCCTTTCTGTCGAATTCTATCCTCCTATTTTTTAGTTTCGATTTAAAAATTTTGTAATCATAGATACTTCATGATATTTTATTTTTAGAACGAATCCATTTCAAATCAGGTAGGCAGTGCAACTTTAAGTCACAAAATCAGTCGTCTAGCAGACCGGGAAATCGGGAAAACCCGGGAATTTTATTTTGCCGGGAAAAAACCTGAAAAAACCTAAAAATTTTATTTTACTGGAAAAAAACCGGGAAAACCCCGGGAATTTTATTTAAGATCGGGATTATACTTATATTTTATTTTTTTTTATTCTTCAGATTTTCATAGCATTTAAGCAACTACTTGTGATTCTCACTGCGTAATTTAAAAGATATTTATTTTACGTATTACGAAAGTTTTAAAATATGTACTTTCGATTAATATTTATCACTTCAGTTAGCGATTAAAGATAAGTTTGGGACGTGTAAATAAATAATTATTTTCTTTACGATTTCAATTTTGTATACGTATATTATGTTAAAATTCCCAGTTCGATATATAGGTTCTCTTTCAAAAATCAGAAAAAGACATTCTTAACTTGATCGGGGGAAAAAAATTGACCGGAAAAAAATCGGGAAGAACCGGGAAAAACCCGGGAATTTTAAATGGCCTGATCGCTAGACACCCTGATCTATGGAATATATATTTTTTTTTTCAAAGGAAATAAGAAGACACGTATTTTACCGTTTTGAGAAAAAATACATTTTCGCGAAGTTATGAGTATTTGAATTTTACGCTTCTTTTTAAAAAAAAAACATAACATTTTTCTTTAAACTTTTATAACTTTAGACTCAATTAACCCTTAACGGTCACACCTCTAAATACACCTTCAGATACTTTTGGCTGAAAAAAATCATGAGTGATGTTCAAACAATATAAAATAGAAAAAAAATATCTCCACAGCCATAGTGATAATTTAACCATTCGAAAAAATATATATTTGAAGAAAAAAAACGTAGACAATCGGAAAAATATCGGAAAACCTGTGGCATGTGAGACACCCCGGGTTAAGATATTTGAGTTTTCTTTCCTGATTATGGCGAGGTTTATTTGCCTCTTTCAAAATCTGCCAGAAAATTTAAAAAATATTGAAAATTCGCAAAATGGTGAAGGTTTTTCTGCAAAAATTAAAAGACGATTTTCTCAAAAACCCCACCTTGATTTTTGCCCAAATTTTTTTGATAAATTAGTACTCATATGATGAGAAAAATAGATAAGTTTCATGCAGGCTAAACTACTTTTGTAAATAGAAGAATTTTTTTTAATGAAATTGGATTTTCGAATTTTTCTTACAGCTGACAGCACATACAAAAAAATATCAACAAAAAAGTTTGATGCTTTAAAAAAGTGCCACGCAAGAGACCTCTTAATCTTTTATGATATCTTGCATCGTTTGTGAGAAAAGTTCAGAAGTGTGATTTTGTAAAAACAGAAATTGTCCTGGACTCAAAAATAATGGGGATGAAAATAATAATCTCCCAGCATATAAAATTCAGGACTTCTACTTTACCGAGGATGAGGGTGGAATTCTATGCGACCTCTGTACAAGCATTGAAAAATGTTTAAATATGTGGTTGCATTTTAAAAAATTGGTTAGACTTTGTATCAGTTCTGAATGTATCAGTTATTCTGAAACTTGATATCAGTTCAATAGTTTAAAAGTAATAAAAAATTCTCGGTTGCCCGCGTTTTTCTTCCAAATTTAAGTGGTAAAAGGAATTTGTTTCATAAATGCGAGTTTGTGCTTTCATTGATTGGTTCAAAGGTGATATATGAAAATTTGAAGATCGGCGGTACAATTCGGCTGATTCAGCAAGTTACGCTATATGCTAATTTTTCAGTTTTGTACAATCGGGTATTTGTTTCTTTTTTAATTATTTATTTTCTAAAAAGCTGAATTGAAATAATATTTCACCATAATTGGTAGTTTTCGAAATATAACTGCATAAAATATGAGGATGCCTGTCAGAAACCTAACCTCACTTTTCAGTTTCTATTATTTTCGATTTTGCAGCTCCATCGATGACAAAATCAAGTTTTTGTGCTGCATTTTGAAGATTTTAACATCAATTAAAAGAGAAAATGTTATCTCTAAAAAGTTAACTGTAATTATTATTATTTTAATATAGGGCTATTTTTTTTGCTTCCAGGAGAGAATTTGAATCAGTTAAATTATAAATTATAGATCAGTTAAATTGCTCAGTTGGGGATTAAATTGGGTTAATTAAATGGTTAGAAATTATCTTAGAATCTTAGATGGATGTTAAACAAATTATGGATCCTTATAAAAATATATTTCGTTAATATTAATGTTGATGTTTAATTGTTTTATTTTCTTCTGTTTGATAAATCTCAAACTACACTCGAATCCCGGTTTAATATGGGTTTTGGTTGTTGCCTATCGTAAACCGATATAGTCCTTGAGCGCCTCTGAACACAAACAGTCAGGGCCGTACGAACCACTTTCAGTCGGAGTAATATGAATTATGTAGGAATAATATGAATTATGTAACTGAATTAGGTACGCATGTAAATTTGTTTACCATAAAACATCGTAAACCGGGATATATTAAACCGAGATTCGAGTGTAATATGAATTTCTTAACTAAACTTTTTTTTCATATTTTATCATTAGAAAGTATTCTCAAACAGTTAAATAATAATTCTAAGTAGTATTTCAGTATTAAAAAATTGTTTTATTAATTTAAAACATAAAAAAACAATAGTTGTACCTATTTACTAGATCGGTGGTACAAAAAGGTAAAACTTTTCAACAATTACTATTAGTAAGTAAAAAATGATTCAAAAATCTAAAAGTTATTGATTTCTCTTCTGAATTGAGTCCTCAACTGTCTGTAAAATGAAAAAGCTGAAAAAATTTTTCTTGGGCGTAAAGTTTAAAAAACCTCGAAAAATACGTAAAAATTGTACATAATAGCACCACCCTACGGTATTTGAAAAAAATTAAAAAGACGGGTTTTTTCAATATAATCGATCTTATTTTTTTAATTGAATTCTGGAAACATAAAATAGAGATTTCATTAAAAACTCCATCTTTTTAAACTTATCAAATTCTTTTTTTAAAATTATGTTTACATCAGGAAACCATCCAGCGAGTTTTATGTTGGCCAAACCATTTTTGAGTCTAGGACAATTTCTGTTTTTACAAAATCACACTTCCGAACTTTTTTCACAAACGATGCAAGATATCATAAAAGATTAAGAGGTATTTTGCGTAGAACTTTTTTATAGTATCAAACTTTTTTGTTGATATTTTTTCGCATGTGCTGTCAGTTGTAAGAAAAATTCGAAAATTCAATTTCATTTAAAAAAATTCTCCTGTTTACAAAAGTAGCTTAGCCCGCATGAAACTTATCTATTTTTCTCATCATATGAATACCAATTTATCAAAAAAATTTGGGCAAAAATCAAGGTGGGATTTTTGAGAAAATCGTCTTTTAATTTTTGCAGAAAAACCTTCGCCATTTTGCGAATTTTTAATATTTTTTTAATTTTCTGGCGGATTTTGAAAGAGGCCAATAAACCTCACCACAATCAGGAAAGAATACTCAAATATCTTAATTGAATCTAAAGTTATAAAAGTTTAAAGCAAAGTGTTGTTTTTTTAAAAAAAGAAGCGTAAAATTCAAATACTCATAACTTCTCGAAAATGTATTTTTTCTCAAAAAGATAAAATACATGTCTTCTTATTTGCTTTCGAAAACAACATATTTCATAGACGACCGATTCTGTAACTTGAAGTTGCACTGCCTGCCTGATTTGAAATGAATTTGGTCGTTAAGCTAATCAGGGGAATAATCGTTTGTCCGGAATTACTTCATCATATTCAATTTAGAGTACCCCGCATTAATTCGAGATCGCGAAAAAACTACGTTTTACCTACATCAAATACATTTTTTACAGATTTCTCCAATGTATTCACTAAAAGAAATCCAACTCTTAGTTTATAAGTTATGGTACTGCTATTTTATTAGTTGGAACAACAATTTTATTAGTTGCTGGTAATAAATGAATAGTCCCTGAAACTATAACAATAGTTGTCTTAACTAATAAAATAGCAGTATCAACTAATAAAATAGCAGTACCGTGTCTTATAAACTAAATAGTTGGTCCAACAAACCATTTTTTTCAGTTCAGACTCTGCAGAAGAATCAACACTGAGAAAAAAATACTTCTGAATCTATAGCATATGCTATTGCGATCTGCTAGAAGCAGGTGCTATTGATTTAGATAATATAATACTATAGAATTTTCAGTATCACTGTTGATTCAAATCAGTAAACTTTAATTCAAAAATAGTAGATTTTGATTCAACAGCGATGCTATAAATTCCAGAACATAGGGTGAGAGCATCAATTCTTGGCACCCCCCCCCCTTCAATTGCTGGCACCGCTCTCAAATTTATTAGATAATACGACTGTTTAGCTTGATTTGCTTTAATTAATTTAATTCTACCATCATTTTACGCATAATGCATATATTAGTTATCCACTGCAATCAAATATTGACCCAAAATTAAATAATTTCACTTCAGTTTTTGGCATGCCAATAATTGGGCTAAGGTGTCAAGAATTGTTTCTCTTATTCCATTGCGTGAAATCTATAGCATTTGCTTTTGGCAGATAGTAATAGCATATGCTATACATTCAAAAGTATTCTTTTCTCAGTTAATAAATATGCTGCATGATAAGTCAGTTTATAGAAATGGACATGTGTGTAATGTCAGTGAGTGTATTTCAATGTAAAGCTACACACTAAATCCAAAAATATCAAAACGTTACAAACAATTGACAACTATATAACCACTACATAGATATGTTTAATTTAGAGGTGTGCATTTCTCAGATCGAATTTTCAATGCAAATTGAATTTTTGGCCACGCTTAGAACATTGAATTTTTCGAAATTGAGTTTAATTCAAGAAGCAATTTAAGCTTCTAAGCTCTCTTCGAATGTAGGATTTCTTGAAACTGAAATAATTCAATCGGTTTTGAAATGATATCTATCTGTAACAGCGATCGAATTTCATTTCAAAACTAACTGAATGATTTCGGTTTCAAGAAATCCTGCATTCGAAGTGATTTAGGTTGCTTAGATTTCTTTTTGAATTAAACCTAATTTCGAAAATTTCAATACTCTACACGGAAAAAAATAGTTGGCTGCAGCAACGAACTAGTTGGTTGTAGCAACAAACTAGTTGGCTGTAGCAACAAACTAGTTGGCTGTAGCAAACAAGAATTCGTGATTAGATTTTACCAAGAGCATTCTTTTTTGCAGTTACAAACCGCGGGTTGGTAGAGTATCTTTGAATCTTGGTATCTTTGTAGCAGTAATCAGCTTTCTTTGTTGTGACAGCAAATACTAAACCAACCAAGAATTCTTCGTTGCTGCAGCCAACTATTTTTTTCCGCGTAAACATTGACAAAAACGTATCAATTTTATTCATTGAAAATTCGATCTGAGAAACTGCAGACCTCTAGTTTAATTAGTCGTAATGCAGTTTCCAATTGTTTGTAACGTTTTGATCCAACTTCGGATCAAAAATGATACTTCTGGATTAAGTGTGTAAGGAATACATAGTCTATGATTGTAAGAATGAGTACATGAATTTTAAGATTAAGGACCATAAATTAAGACATGTTAGAAATATTGTACAACCCTGTAAATTGAAACCTGCTGGATTATCGCTATAATAAATAAATCAAATATTTATGTCATATTATTTGTGACTATTTCCACATTTTTATTATATTTGTTATTTACTTTTTTATTATATTGTCTCAAAATGTTGTTGAGCTCAAAAACTCGTAATATTCATCAGTGAAAAAAGTATTCTAAAGTGGTCGCTATGAGAAAGCAGATACCAATTCAGTGTGAAGCGCCTCCGGTGAAGATCTCAATTAAACAATTACACTTAAATTGAGCGAACGCTCACCGTGGTGCCCGCATGATCGTTAAGATTCCCTCTCGTGTTCACCTACTGCCTTTAAGGTGTCCTTCAACGTTAATAAGCTTTACAGCCTTTAATAAGTTCAATGGTTACGAAGCCCCCATGTAGGTACTTTAGTTAGGTATCATTCTATACATGACTCATGACAGGTAATTCAGTTTCTTTTTTGACTTCAAGCCGACACAATCTAACCAATTGTTAGACCCAGTCTAGACATTTTACCTCGAAACGGTGATGTGATGAATTGATATAACTTTGTGAGAGGTCAAAGGTATTAAGTTTTGTGGTTAACTTCACAGAATTTGGTATATCATCTCTAAAAAAAGGCTTTCAATTTGTAAATTGAAGTGCAGTAGAGGAGTCACTTTTCAAAAGTTCCTATATACTTAAATAGAAAATTATTGAGAAAAGTGTTGCAGTAAAACTTTAACTCATTTAATCCTTCATCGGCAAGGTAAATTTCACTGACGTGATCGGCAAGGTGGGACTTTTAAGTCCATGATGTTTTTTTCAATGTTATTTTTAGTATTAAAATCTGGCAAAATTCGCAGTTGTTCTTCTGAGTCCATACAATAGATTTCAAGAAACTATTTTGTTATTCAACTTTATATTTTTTAAACAATTAATTATCCAAACACATGTTCTGAAAAAATCGAAAATTACTAAAAAATTCATATGTTATTCAAAAATGAATTTTATATAGAAACACTTCACAGGTTTGTAGTACTCGGATAGAGCTTTTTTTAAAAAAAATAACTTCATAGTCGCGGCTGAAATAGTATATTATGCAACATGTGCGTAAAACCATACGCACGAGTTGCATACAATATTTTTTTACACCGTGTGCGTTAAATGCGTTTTTAACACATCCATATTAGTGGGTGAGTAATAAGCCGTTTTACGCACTAATATGGGTGTGCAAAAACGCATTTTACGCACTAATATGCGTGTGTAAAAACGCATTTTACGCACACTGTGTCAAAAAAAGTATTATTTTAGTGACTGAAAATTGACGAATCTCAGAGAGGTTCAGGTAAGCAAAATTACTAAGAAAATCAAGTTTTTTCAGTTTAAAAATTTTATAATACAAAATGAGCAGGAAATACAAAAAAAATATGCAAATAAAAAAATATCAAAAATGATTGAAAATTAACTTTTAACCCTTCACCGGCAAGGTGGATTTCACTGACGTTCCCGGCAAGGTGAGTCTTTTGAGTCCATGCTGTTTTTTTAAAGTTATTTTATATTTTTAAAATCTGGCAAAGTTCACAATTATTCTTTTGGGTCCATAGAATAGTTTTCAAGCGTTTATTTTGTTATTTACAACTTTACGTTCTTTAAAGAAGTAATTATTCTTATTATATATTAGGATAATCTTATTATATAAGAAGTAATTACCTTTAAAGAAATAATGTGTTGAAAAAATGGAAAATTACTTAAAAATTCATATATTATCCGAAAATGAATTTTATGAAATAATACTCTACAGGTGTATAGTACTCAGGTAGACCTTAAAAAAATAGCTTCATACTCGCGGCTGAAAAAAGTATAATTATTTTAGTGATTGAAAATTGATGAATTTCAGAGAAGTTCAGGTAACAAAATTACTAAGAAAAACAACGTTCTTTTCAGTAAAAAAATTTTTTAAAGCAAATTAAGTAGGAAATACAAGAGAATATGGTTTCAAGGAAAAAAATATCAAGAATTATTATACTTTAACCCGGCAAGGTGGATTTCCCAAACGTTCCCGGCAAGGTGGATCCTTCAGGGCACATAGTCGATTTCTATTTGTTACTAAATGCACACAAATTAACTGACACTGACACCCTTCAGGCAGCTAAACTCTTGGACCTTCGTAATTTTTTAGGATGTTCCATGGCCTACTTCTTTAGGGTTTTCCATGACCTACTGCCTCTCCACTTTTAAGATATTTGAAATGCAAACAGGCACTGTGCCCTAAAAGACCCACCTTGCCGGTGAAGGGTTAACTAGTTCCATAAAAATAGGGTTCATATTTTCATAAAATTCACTTGTAATTTTCTATGATTCCTTTAGAATAATTCGGTTGATAGAGAGTCCAAAATATTTCAAAATTTTGAAGATAAATTTCCCTGAGATTTCAAAACATGCTGTATTTGAAGTACATATGAAGTGTGAGCTTTTATGATTGCAACACAAGTTAGGCTGGAGCTGTTTACAGTTAACATTGTTGGTAATAGAAGGCTTCACTGTATGAGCGATGTGATGATACAAGACAGATCTGCTCACGCTACTCTAGAGCAATCTTTCAAATTGTCCGTGGGGTCAATCAGCACCGATATCAAAGTGCGACCGTCGTACATTCCTCATGAGAAGAGCCTGGTCATCAACTATACAAGAAGGAGAACGCTGTACTTTAATCACAACGTACATGTTCAAGCAACGCACTAATGTTTATTCTCTTATGTGTGTGTGTGTGTGTGTGTGTGTGTGAACGAAGGGTGGAGGTGCGTGAGTCGTGTGCGCAAGCGAGGAACTAGCG
>JBAGKK010000590.1:6013-17783 GCA_037177015.1 Euceroptres primus | reverse complement strand
TATTCTAGAATCTTCTGGGTTGTTCTATAATAATCTTATCAAATCTCAAAGAATATCCCAAAATTCTTTAATATTTTAAAAAATATACTAGACTGTTCCAGAATTTTCCAGAATCTTTACAAATATTTAAAATTTCCAGAATTCTTCAGACTCCCATAAATCTTAAAACATCTTCTTGACTGTTTTCAGAATCTTCCTTAAATTCGGAAAACTTTTTGAAGGTCTTAAAAAAAACTGGACGAGACTAGAAGATTTTAAAAATTTATGGCAGAATTCAAATTTTTTTGAGGATTCTGAAACAGTGGAGAATATTTTTTAAAATTATAATGGATTTTGGGTTGGTTTTGAAGAGTTTAGAAGAAGTTGAAAAAATCTGTATATGTTTTGTAATAGTTTAAAAGTTCCTCGAAGATTTTAGAAGATCCTAAAAAATGCTAGAAAATTTTAGAAGATTTTGGAAGATTTGTGGAAAATTTAAAAATTCGATAATTTCATGATTCATAATTCAGAAATCGAAATTCTTGTCCTCAATTTTAGCAGCTGAAAATTTTGTATATTTATATAACTGAGATATTTTTTCTCCTTCTTGTTAAAAGGCAATGGAGTGTTGTAAAAATCCCCCTTTTCGAAAAAGAAATCCCCTATTTTACCTAAAATTGAAGAACCTCTGTGATCCCTATTTATAGTTTTGTACATTCACTGCAACCTTCAATTCACTAAAATTTGAAAAGGACTTCTTGATCAGGGGAACGTGCCCCTTTTCAAGGGTTTCTTTTTATCTTCGTTATAAATCAAATTGCATTAGCAGTCTGTAGAGTAGATTCTAAACTCTAAAGTCATTAAAAGAAACCCTGATACCGCAGTTGCTTCATTGTAATTGCTATTACTTCTGGAGTAAAAGGCCAACATTTTTGTTCTGATATTTTTATGTATGTTCAAATTTTTACCTGTTAACAAAAGCAATTTTTTATTTGGGAAATTGTCAGTGATTTCATTACTTTTATTTACCATAGATTTACCATTTATTTACCATAGATTTCATTACATTTATTTACCATTTATTTCATTTGGCAAATATTAGTGATTTTATGAACATTTATGTTATCTTCGTTTTTTTTTAATTTAAATTTTGAATGGATTTTATTGTGTTTTTTCAACCTTAAATGATTTCATATATTTAATTTGATTTCATTTTATTGTATAGAAAATTATTGTTAGGACTTTTTTCATTTTATGATTTAATAAATTATAATTTTCATAAAGTCTATCTTTCTCATAAAGAGTTACGAGTTAACTAAGAGTTATAAACTATTTACTATTTATTCGAACTTTAAAATGGTAAAAATTTATTTATTTTACAGTCTTGCAAAGTGTGTAATAAAACTTTTGCCAACGTCTATCGTCTGCAGAGGCACATGATCAGCCACGATGAAAGTGCAGTTCTTCGAAAATTCAAATGTCCCCATTGTGAGAAAGCCTTCAAATTCAAACATCACCTTAAGGTAACAAAAAATTAAATTTCAAATTAATTTAAAATTAAAGAATGAGGGAGACTCGAACTAAGGGCACAAGACAAATTTACATCATACTTGGTAATTTTACCATGAAAAATATTCTGAAAATGTAATTTTCAATTTAAAAGAACAAAAATTTTCTCATTTCCGTCGTCGGTAGTCGATCTTAAAATAGCTGTTGAGCATTGTAACAAACTCGCTTTGATTGTTGCAGGAGCATCTTCGTATTCACAGTGGAGAGAAGCCATTCCAGTGCAACAACTGCGGCAAACGATTCTCGCACTCGGGGTCCTATTCAAGTCACATGACCTCGAAGAAATGTCTGATAGTCAATCTAAAGAAGTCGAGGCAAGGATCAATCAGTAATGTAGATAGAGGACCGAGAAAGACTCAGCCATCGTTGCAAAGTCGTCACGACGTTGATGTGATAGCTGCGAATAACAATACCTTCCTGCCTATTCTACCCAAGCTGTCGCCTTCTGATTACCACGATATTCACAGTGAAGGCGGAGGTAAATATTCATCTCTTCATCATTAAATTATTAACCATATTATTTTCATTCATGACTATTTTCTATTCATGATTATTAAAAAAATATTTTTACAGGAATGTACGACGTGCCTACGCTGCTTCCACAAATGATGGGATTTGGAACTTACTTTCTGCAGTCATCTCTGAGAAAATTCTTGAACCAACTGCACTCAAAGAGACGAGACGACTTAGTCGAGCACTATGAATCTCGTGGGGAAGTGATGAGTCCTTCTACTGCAGATTCCGAGGGAACCGAAGGAACTGAAGGAAAAGAATCCCCAGCACCAGTTGAATCCCAAGGTCTCGATGCCGTTCGACGTATTCTTGAAACCGTCAATACCTCCGTCACCAAGCAATTGCTAGAAGCTAATGTTAGGAAACTATCGTCCTCGCCTGCAACCATCAAGCGCGAATTCGATGACGATTACCAGGTAAATTTTCCCTTCACAATCTTCATAACAATCCAACCCCAGTTGGTTTCATATTTCCAAGTCTGAAATTAGAATCGCCCACGAGCAATAGCATAATGGATGAAAACTGATACTTTTGTAGGATCAAGATAGCGAGATATCTAGCGAAATGACCCATTATCCTGATTGGCCAACGACAGACCAGTGTGACTCGCAGAGCGAGGGTTTGGCAGCAAAACTGGAGGAGGTCAATCAAAAGCCGACAATCAGGCAAGGATGCAAGAGGAAAGCCGAAGTTGATTCTTCGGAGGCGGATTCTGAGGATGAGGATGAGACGAGCCAACCTCAGAGTGAAAGTGGGAGAAGGGTCAGAGCTCGATCGTTGATAGACGACGAACAATTGGCTGTTCTGAAAGGTTATTATGCCATCAACCCTCGACCCAAGAAGGAGGAAATCATCATGATCGCGAATTACATCAAGTTTCCTACTCGCGTCGTCCAGGTTAGAGAAAAGACATTAATACAAATTTTTACAGTTTAGACTTTGAGGAATTTTTAAAAAAATAAATGATTGGATTGTTTGTTAGGTTTGGTTTCAAAATTCGAGAGCGAGGGATCGCAGGGAGTCAAAGATTCCAGCTCTCCTTCCATTGGTGAATGCTGGCACTCAACCGATGAATGAGCAGCCGCTTGATCTCTCCAAAAAAGAACTGACTATTTCCGTGATAAAAGAGAGCGATACGTCAAGTAGGAACACAGCTTCTCCTTGTGGACCTAAAGAGGACATCGCGGTGGTGCCACCTATTAATCCGGACACTGATCTCGAAGACTCCCCTCTTGTTATAGATGAAGAAACTACCGATTCCGCTGAGGTCAGACACACTTTACCGAGCAACGAAGTTATACCGAAGGTGCGTAGATTATAATAATTACATATCACGAAATTATTATGTTTAATTTATTGGTGTGCTGTTTATTTTACAGAGTCAAAATCAAATACCAGTAAAAATTGAGGTTGATAGAACGATAGTTCAGGCAGATGTGCCTCCGACAACCGAGACGGAACAAGAAGGCCTCTACTTTTGTAATCAGTGCGACAAAACGTTCTCGAAACACAGTTCTCTCGCAAGACATAAGTACGAACATTCCGGTAAGTCCAATTTCAATTAATATTAACAGGCCTACCACCCAGATAGCACAAGTTGTCTCCTGAAACTTGCCTGAAGCTTGCGATGCGAGGTTCAAAATCTTGCATTGTCATACTCGAGCAAGCTTCCTTACAGTATGAAAATGTCCACTTGTGTAGAAAAGTTGGAAACAGAAAATTTCCTGGCAATTTTCGTGAAAGCTTCGGCAGCGTTTACTTAGGAAACATTTGCTGTAAATTTTCGAGGAAGATTCCTAACAAATAATCTGGAAATGTATTTTAAAATCATTCCCTGGGATTGTTCCAGGACTTTTGTGGGAATAATAATGTAAAAATTAAATATTTAAACATTCTGTGAAAGATTTTTATTTCTTGAAAAATATGTATAGGTAAAAACTTTCATGCCTCCTTCATCTCGACAAGACACCTAAGATCCTGAGAAAATTATCCTGAAAAAGGTACGCACAGATTAAGCGGTTAGAGGTTAGGTAAAATTTATCAAATTAATTCAACACAAGGTACAGTAATTCGAAAAAGAATTCTGAATAATTGGAGGACCTTATCCACGATATTATTTATTAATTCAGCGTAGAAAATTCAACGGATTTTTCGGATACTTTATCACTAACCTTTTCGCTTTTTGAAGACAATCAGAAGATCAGTGTTCAGCATCAAAAAGTACTTCGGAAATTATATGTCGCATTTAGCGAGGACATAGGTCATTATTGTACCTTGCGTTGCATTAATTTGATAAATTTTACCTAACCTCTAACCGCTTAATCTGTGCGTATCTTTTTCAGGATAATTTTCTCAGGATCTTAGGTGCCTTGTCAAGATGAAAAAGACCTGAAAGGATTTACCTATACATATTTTTAAAGAAATTAAAGAAAAAAAAAAACCTTTCACAGAAAGGTTTTTCCAAAACCAAAAAAAAAAAACATTTCACAGAATGTTTAAATATTTAATTTTACATTATTATTCCCAAAAATGTCCTGGAATAATTCCAGGGAATGATTTTAAAATATCTTTTCAGATTATTTTTTTGGAATCTTTCTCGAAAGTTTACAGCAAATGTTTCCTGAGTAAACGCTGTCGAAGCTTTCACGAAAATTACCAGGAAATTTTCTTTACATCTTCGTTCCCAACATTTCTACACAAGAACGATTTTCTACACATTTTCATACTGTTAGGAAGCTTGCTCGAGCATGGCAATGCAAGATTTCGAACTTTGCGTGGCAAGCTCCAGGCAAGTTTCAGGAAACAACTTGTGCTATCTGGGCAGTGAGTCACTTTTTTCACTTTTCGTCTTTTTTTAGAAGAGGTCGCTTTTAGTCACTTTTTCACTTCTTTAAAAAATGTAGTCACTTTTTCGTTGAAAGTAGAAATATTTTTTTTATTTTCGTTCTCCGATGAAACTTATTTCCATGCTGAAATATGTAGTTTATAATTCGAATGGGAATACGTATAATACAGGGATCATATTCAGTTCCCTATTCCCCTTTTTAATCTGTTTTCCCTCTATTATTCTCAAAATCCCCTAAAATCCCTTTATTTAAGGATTTTATTCATTTTTTCTCCCTTTTTTCATTTTTTTACTTAAAGTTCCAATTACTTTTCCAAGAATTTATGAAAAATAAAAACTTATGACTTTCAAATTCAAACCTTTTTAACGTCTTCTAAAATTTTCTATTATTTCACAATTTTCAAATCTTCTAAACTCTTCCACAACCGATTAAAATTTTCTGTGTTTTTCAAAATCATTTAGAATGCTCCAAAATTTACAAAAGACTCCTAAAATCTCCTAAAATCCTACAAAATTTTCAAAACTTATTTGCAATCTGTTCAAATTCTTCAGAAAATTCTATACAGTTTTGTGTTTAGTCTTGAACTTTTTTAAAATATATAGTAGCGAAGCATCAGTCATGGATTTGAACGTCAATGAAGAAGAACGGTTGTAGTTTTAAAACGTTTCAGTCCCAGTTTTGGACCCTCATCAGTCAAGTAAAATTTTGTCCCATAGTCTTCCAGAATCCTCCAAACTCTTTCAAGACCCTCCAAACTCTTTCAAGACCCTCCAAACTCTTTCAAGACCCTCCAAACTCTTTCAAGACCCACCAAATTCTCCTCAATTCTTTCATAATTTCGAATCTGTTAGAATTCTCTAGAATTTCCAACTGATCCATAATCTCTTTTCAAAATCCTCCAGAATCTTCTAAAATCTTCCATAATCTAACCAAATTTTCAAAATCTTTTTCAATTTTCCAAAATATTCAGACTGTTCTAGAATCTTCTGAAATCCTCTAAAATCTTTTAAACTCTCCAGAAACTTCTAGAATTTTCCATAATCTTAAAAAAAAATCCAACATCTATTTCAATTTTTCAAAATTTCTAGACTGTTCCAGATTCTTCTAAAATCCTCTAAAATATTCTGAACTCTTTCACAACCTTCTAGAATCTTCCAGAGGTTTCCAAAATTCTCCAGAATCTTTGAGAACCCTCTAAAATCTACAAAAGACTCCCCATAATCTTTAGGAATTCTTCTAGACTATTTTCAGAATCTTACTAAAATTCTATAAAATTACATTATTCTATAAAATACAACCTTCTAGAATCTACTACAGGTTTCCAAAATTCTCTAAAATCTTTGAGAACCCTCTAAAATGTACAAAAGATTAACGTCGATTTGGAATTGACCTTATAAGTTAACTAAATAAACATATATATATTGAACGTATGACCAAAAGAATTTCTCTATCTCCATAATAGGAGATATTTCCATATGTACAAAAGACTCTGATAATCTTTAAGAATTTTTCTCGACAGTTTTCAGAATCTTCCTAAAATTCTATAGACTTTTTGAAAATGTTTAAGGAAGGAGTTGTATCGACCCTCAGTTAAAATAATTATTGGATGTTGATGGTGAATTGGCTTTAGGGTCACAAAAAATTGAAGTCAATTTGTCATTGAATCAGACGTTTCGGCCTCGATTGTGGGCCCTCATCAGTGATTTATTTCTGAAATATTAGTACAAAATTGTTGATTTGTGGAAAGCTAAAGTCAATTCACCATCAACATCCAAATATTACTTTTTGAAAATATAGAAAAAAAAATCTGAACGAGACTTTTAATAAGTAGATTTTAAAAGTTTATGGCAGCATTTAAAGGATTTTTGAGGATTCTAAAACTCTAAAAAAAAAGGTAGACTTTTTGAAAATTGTAATAAATTTTGG
This sequence comes from Euceroptres primus, assembly GCA_037177015.1. Lineage (NCBI taxonomy): Eukaryota > Metazoa > Arthropoda > Insecta > Hymenoptera > Figitidae > Euceroptres > Euceroptres primus. Next base: position 10,950 of record JBAGKK010000590.1, on the reverse strand, counting down.
GGTGTATTTGAAAATTTTAGAAAATTTAATAAGACTGAAAAATTCTAGATACATCTGTAAGAGTTCAAAAGATCCTGGAAGATTTTAGAAGATCCTAGAAAATGCTTGAAGATTTTACAAGGCATTGGAACAATCAAAAAAATTCTTTTTTAAAATAGAAGATTCTAGAGTATTTTGATGGATTTCAGAAGATTTAAAGAATCTACAAGTATTTGGAAAATTTAAAATAGGTATTCTAGAAGATTCTAGAAGGTTGTCGAAAGTTACAGAAATTCCATAAAGGATTGTATAAAATCCTAAAAAGTTCCAAAGATTTTGAAAGCCTAGAAATTTGTGTAGCACTTTTTAGATTCTAGACATGATAAATAAATTAATTATCTAATTTAAATTTATTTTTCAGGACAAAGGCCGTACAAGTGCCAGGAGTGCCCGAAGGCGTTCAAGCACAAGCATCACCTGACTGAGCACAAACGTCTGCACAGTGGCGAAAAGCCCTTCCAGTGTTCCAAGTGCCTCAAGCGCTTTTCTCACTCCGGCTCCTACAGCCAACACATGAACCATCGGTACTCTTATTGCAAACCTTACAGAGAATAGGATTACCGAATCGCTCTCAAAAACGAGGCCCACTCACTTAGCTAAGTACGAACGGATCCTCTTTTAGGCGCCACCGGTGAGCGGAAGGTAAATTCTAAATTTAAAGAAAACCTAATCACCGGTCACGCATCACTTTGTTCAGGACTTAGCTTTTAAGTTTGAATTTTATATACAATTAGTTCGCGTCCATGAGACTGCGTACCTCGCAGATCCTCAGACCGAGGACCATGAAGACTGTTCTGGCCAAGAAAAAATACCTCTGAATCTCTCTAAATGGATCTACAATTTCCAAGATTGAATATTTCTAAAGAAATATTGATTCTAAGGAAAGTCGAATTCGGAGGAGTCACAAAAATATGTTTAGCCAGGGGCGAGGCTTTTTTTTATTCTATTGTATTTAAGATGGATATTCCCCAGTTAAACGAGACCGAGTGAAGGATAATAAAAGATATAAAAAGCCACGAATCTTGCAACTACGAACCAAACTTTCGAGGCTCTCCCTCAAGGCAAACCAAAGTAAATCACAGGATTACTAATCGCTGCAGATTATACAAATTAACCAAACACGTAACGGTACCAAAAATGCATAATGCAATAATCTATTATATATGATATAATATACATAATATTTTATTATTTTTATTAACAAGATATTATATATACCACGACAATAATAAGGAGAACTAATTAATGTACAAATTTGTTAGTTACATTCGCTGGAGAGTGCGAAACATCCGGTCCGGATGATCGACGTTATAATTAAGGTGGATATTGCACTTATGGATAGAGATTTTACTGAACGGTAGGAAACCCTAAGAATACGGAGAAATGAGAAATTATATTTCAGGTTGACTGCGCCCCGGAAAACATTTTTTTTCCGACACAGCACTTTGAATGGTCTGAATTCAAACATTTATAAATAGATGATATTTATACATAGATTTTAATCTCTTATTCAAAGTATTCATGCAATGAAGAAACTACAAAGAAAATATAAGTATTTTTGTAATATACTTTTAGAAATCGAATCTGCTCAGTTGCTTCGGGTAATTACTAGAGTATTTATTGAAAGGATCTATTTTATATTGCAGCAGTTACTAATGTTTCCAAATAACGGAGAACAATATTTAGAATAGAAACTTGAATTTCAGTTTCTTTAACAACCTTTAATCAAAGCTAATCAGTACAAAGAAATGCACTTTTAATATATATATAAGAAAGTTCCACAGTGATTTTATTTAATTTTTATTTTATTCAATTTTCAGGTAATGATTTTATTACCAGTTGTGGCCATTTTATAATTTTTAAAAAATTTTAATTCGTGGCGCAGTTCAACTTGGCGAGAGAAAAGGCTTTTGGTAGCCTTGAGCCTATTTTTTTAGAATTCTAATAAAAATCGACACGCGGGTGAGAAAATGAATCCAAATAAGAAAGGGAGTAAAACTATAAGCTTTAGAAAGGGAGAAACTAATAAAAAGTACTCGATCCAGGAGAGCAAAGCCGAATGAGTCGTAGTACCGAATTATAAAGTCTGGTCTGGCTGCAAACAGAGCTTATTGTAAAAATTCTGCCCGGTTGCCAGTGCGAACAAGAATCTTGAATCTCGCCTCCTCACTTAAATCGAGTTTACTTCAGCTCAGCCCAAAGGACTATAATTGTTAGAGTTGAGGTTTCAGGGCCTTGTGGATCGGTGAAAACCATGCGAGAACATCTTTCCAATACCTAATATTATGTACTTATGCATTACTAACATTAAAGTTAGAAAACAAAATCTGGGCAGATTTCTTCAATTAAAATAAACCAGTTGAAGTAAAAGATATTAAAAGATAATATTAATAATATTATAAATATTATTATAAATAAATTAAAAATACAAAGTCAAAGAAATAGATCAAAACAGATCAATGAAAAAATCAAATATACGAATAAAAAAATCAAAACTAAGGATTTATGAAGTGAGGAAATCAGCCCTTCTTGAAATTGCAACGCACATTCCGAAAAGTCCTTTCTCGAGGCCTCTTTATCTCTCTTTTTTTTTTTGTTCCTCGCGATTGAGATGGAGACCCAGTGCTCGCAAACATTTTCTTCACCGAGATTCGAGGCCCGGTTAGTAAGGATCTAAGTATGATATTAAATGCTTCCAATACTGTACGATTAAATAATATGATTACATTTGTATGATTTGTTCGTTCAGACGCCTAGGTAAGCAGTATACTCTACAGATGATAATACTCGAGAATGTATTTTATAACGGTTTATTCGTCTTTTTATTTACTCGTACCACAAGTGATAAGTGATATTGTTATTAATATTACGAGATACCGATCGTGAGTCCAAAACCCACCAAAAGCCTCTCGCGTCCCTTCCAAATGAATAAACATCGAACTTACAAAAATAGGTAACATAAAAATATAGGGAATTTAAAGAAATTAGGTAGTGAATCTCAAAAGCAATTTTTGCTTTTCTTTGAATCTCAATAGGAATCTAGAGTTGCTGCAGAGTCAGCAAAAAAGTCATAGAATTTTACATTTTTTCTAAAATTTTAATTGTTCGAAAATTATAGCTAAGTCGTGCAAGCAGGGAATTTTTGAAATCGGAATTCTGTGGCAGTTCAGGAAGATTCCTGAAAAGAAAAACATTAGTCAATTTTTTGAATAATGAAGATTTTAAAGTGCTCAAGAGGCGATTTGAAAGGGCGATGAAGGAAGTTTGGTGGGTTCTGAGCGCATATAGTATAAATATATAAATATTAATTAATTGCCTAAAGGCGTTTGCCCAAAATGCTGAACTTGTACTTCCTCACGTAGAAGCTTCGGTTATCCGCGACAGGCATCGTGTCCACACTATACGAACAAGCAGATATGCTTATAATACTCATTTATATTAGTGTTAACACTTAAGAAATATATTTTTATATAATTATAATATAATAATTATAATACGATAGAACTAAATGGTCGCTAGTGCGGTTGCCACTGGTCCTCAGACCTTTCCCATCTTGAGAAAGAAAGTCGGGAGTTTCCTTCGCATTTTCTCTTCTTTTTACTCTTTTTTATGATTCTCTGAAATATTCCTCTAAATGCATTTAAGTCTTCCGACTTGATAAGGTGGAGGCCGCACTTTCTATTGCACATACATAGAATGATCCTAAGATTATTATTCTCAGAGATTAATACTCGAAACTTTTCATGTAAATTAGGAGACAGAAACTAACGACGAAATTCCTCTTTGAAATACAATAGCAATGCTGTTCTGCTGTTGTTTGCACCGATACTGGTGATTCCGTAATTCCTAAAGAAATTGTTACAATTGTTGAAGCAACGATTTAAGCACCATACGATGCCTTCCGTGAACGACCGAGCTTGCCTAGTTGCCAAATAATTCGACGAAGTGAGTTTAATAACGACAGTGTGGCAGATCCGGTCACTTAAACTCAAAAAATAAATTTTGAAAATTACCAACATTTGGAAAATTAGTCTGACAAATTCACCCAGATAGCACAACAGTTTGCAGCAAACTTGCCTAAAGTTTGTAGTGCAAGGTTCGGAAGCGTGCACATAAAAGTTTAGGCAAGTTTGTCGCAAGTAAGAATATGTCCGCCTTACGGCAACCTTGCGAGGCAAGCTTGAGAGAAACTTGCATCGTTATTTTGAGGAAAACTTACTTTGTTAGTTTAAGGGAAACTTTCGAAGTAATGTTAAGAAAATCTTACATCGCAATATTTAGGTAAGGTTCAGGGAGCGCTCTATTATATATACAAAATCCGAAAATTTATATAATTATAGTGAATTAGAAGGTCAGTAAAAAACAAGTATTTAAATATTGTAGTGTTAATTGATACTTTTATGACAACAGTGAAATTAGCCTTTTAATTCACTATAATATTATATACATAGGGCATTATTTCTCAAGTGTATCCACCCCAAAAAATGAGTTTCTCCGATCGGGCTCAAATTTACAAAAAGTTTAGTCCGATTAGATGGCACTTCAAAAAAGAAAGATTGATCAATTTGGAAAAAACTTGCCGAGGTAGAGGGGGTGAAATTTTTGTACTTTGCGCAAAGAGTCTCTATTTTGGATATAAATATCTTTTTATGTATGGCATATAAAAAGTTTTGACCCAAATGTTTTCAATAGATTATTTCCCAGTTTTTCGAATGATATAAAAATAATTTTGAAAAATTCAAAATTTAGCCATCATTTTTGAAAATCAAAAAAAATTTTGATTTTTCTTTAAGTTCGACCCTTTTTTTCTGTTTTTTTTTTTTAACCTTTAGAGGGCCAGCAATTTGGGAGGAAAATCGACCTCAGAAAATTGGCCCAAAAGGTATCTTATATCATTG
>JBAGKK010000587.1:680275-692317 GCA_037177015.1 Euceroptres primus | reverse complement strand
CGGGGCAATTTGACCATTTTACCTAGAATTTTCGAGTAAAGGGAGGCAAATTATCACCTTATTTTCTGCCCCTGAAACCGAGTTGATCGGGTCAATTTGACCGTTTTACCTAGAATTTTCGAGTAAAGGGAGGCAAATTTTCACCTTATTTTCTGCCCCTGAAATCGAGTTAATCGGGGCAATTTGACCATTTTACCTAGAATTTTCGAGTAAAGGGAGGCAAATTATCACCTTATTTTCTGCCCCTGAAATCGAGTTGATCGGGGCAATTTGACTATTTTACCTAGAATTTTCGAGTAAAGGGAGGCAAATTATCACCTTATTTTCTGCCCCTGAAACCGAGTTGATCGGGGCAATTTGACCGTTTTACCTAGAATTTTCGAGTAAAGGGAGGCAAAACTTGAGATAAGGAAAAAAATTCAAATAATACAATGACATACGATAGAAAGTTTCAAAATTATTAAATAATTGGCTATTAGCAATTATTTTTTCTGCGTTTTTTTTATGTCGCTGGGGGCGGCGAGTGTAACTGTTTTAGGCAATATACCCAACCATAATTGTCCAGGGTTCCCATTCAGTATTTCCCATTCAGTCCCAAATCAGTAACTCTTCCAGAAGCCTGAAAATAAATACGGGTGCAACAAGTTATAACTGACCAAAGGCGTAAAAAATATTTGTTTTAATTATGAAGAAAATTGATCTGATATGATTGATTGATATGAAGAAAATTGATGAAATTAATTTTTGTTCATTACACTTTGTTATTAATATAAACATTTAAGTCCGTTTTCTTTGTTATTTTCATATGAAATGCATAATTTTTTCCAAACATAACAAAGACACTACCAGCGGAAATTATATACATTTCTATTTTTTGAGCTGTTGCTAAAGTGCCTTAGTTTTTATAATATTAACATGAAAATTTGTTCCTTATGATAACGCAAAAGTTAATAAAATTCTCCGTCTAATAAGCCCAACTTGAAGGCAAAATCTCAATTTCATAAAAAAAATATTGCAAAAAAACGTAAAATTTCGATGTTTTCAAAAAATTGGTCTAACTCTCCAAATAATAAACATTCTTGAAAATTCTTGGATTTATTTTATGAAGTTTTGAACCAGAAAGATTAATTCTGAATAAAAATGATTAATCTTGAACTGGAATGAATGAATTTTTAATCCTGAAGATTAATTTGCTATCCAAAAAGATAGATTTTCAACTAAAAAATATCATTTTCAACCGAATACACGAATTTTAAACAAAAATGATGGAATATTTAATAGCATTAGTTCAATTTTCAGCAAAAAATTAATTTTATACTAAAAAAATGAATTTTTTACTAAAAAAAAATAATTTTCTACTAAAAAAATGAATTTTCTGCTTTAAAAAATGAATTTTTCACAAAATAATTAAATTTTCAACCAAAGAGATGGATTTTCAACTAAATTAATGAATCGTACACGAAAAAATGAATTTTTAACAAAAGAGTTTAACTTGGATCCAAATTGTGAAATTTTTATCCCAAAGAAGTGAATTCTCAACAAAAAAATGTAATAGTGAATATTTCAATCAAAAAACCTGTTAATTTTTTATGAAAAACAGTTAAATGCAACAAAAAAAAACGAATCAAAATTGTGAAATTTTTAACCGAAAGAAGTAAATTCTCAACAAAAAAATATAATAATGAATATTTCAATCAAAACACCTTTTAATTTTTAATCAAAAACAGTTAAATGCAACAAAAAAAAGGAATCTTTCACAACACAGAATAAAATGTAATCTTCACAGAGATTTCACAGTTATCTTTATCTGCAACAAAAATTACCTTTACGTGTTAAGATTAACCCGCCACATTGAAAATGGTTACCATATCAACTCTATTGAATCTTGTTTTGTTCCGATGAGAAAAAATTTAACATTATCTGCTTGAAAATTTCTCACAACAAAAATTCACTTCTGTTTTTTCTGTGAAGAGTTGAATTTTAACTAAGAAAGATTTTTTAGTCAACAGAGAAGAAGAATGTCAAACAAACTGTTAAATTTTTAATTAAATAGATTAATTTTCAACTAAAAAATATAAATTTTCAACAAAAGGATTAATTTTCTAGAAAAAATAACGAATTTTAAAGCAAAAGAATTAATTTTCTAGCAAAAATGACGAATTTTAAAGCAAAGGGATTAATTTTATAGCAAAAATAACGAAATTTCAACAAAAGAGATCGATTTTTGATTAAAATGATGAATCTTTAACCAAAAAAATGAATTTTTAGAGCAAAAGAGTTTAACATTTAACCAAATAGTGAATTTTCAGCCAAAAAGATGAATTCTCAATGAAAAATGTAATCGTTGATATTTAAACAAGAAAATATTTTAATTTAAATAAAAAAAGTTGCATTCAACCAAAAAAGACTAATTTTTAATCCTCATCGAAAATACATGAACAAAGTACATGAATTTTCAAATAAAAAAAAAAGTTTTAAACTCAAAATTGAAGAGTTAAATGAACGTTTATATATAGAAGACTTCCTGTGGGCTAAACAATTTTTATGGCCAGAAAATTATTATCAAATTTTCAAATTTTTTACTAAAACGATTTAAATTACAAAAATAATGTCAAAACTAAAAATTGTTTGCTTAAAAAGTTCTTATATTCAATATATTTAAATATATTTCACATTCACCCTGATATTTTTCAATAATGTACAAAAACTTTTTTTGAATCTCAGTTAAAAAAAAAAATAAATAATACCTGAGCCCATGTTTCCAGATTTTTATTATCTATTTTCGAAAAGGCTAAATGATACGAAATAATGACCTGATGCTTGAAATATGTGATTAAATAACTAAATAACTAAAGAATTAAATAAACCAACTAAATATTGGTAAATATAACTAAATATTTTTCAACAAAACTAAATGTTGTTTAATATAACTAAATATAGTTCAATATTATTAAATATTGTTAAACACTACTAAATATTACTAAATATTGTTGTGTTACTAAATATTGTTATGACTAAATATTATTAAATATGAATATGACTAAATATTGTCAAATATCACTAAATATGATGAAAAATATTTTTAAATATTACTGAATATTGTTAACTATCACTAAATATGATGAAATATTGTTAACACAGTAAATTCAGAATATCAAAGCGTTGTAGATAAATTTTGTTAAGAGTCAAAAACAATTAAAAATGCATTGGGAAAAATATTCATTTTCTTTTGGATAAAAATGTTGCTCCATTTCTTAAATGGAGCAACATGTTGATCCATTTTTTAAATCACTTTGATACTTCCCGATTCTGTATGAAATATTTCTAAATATTTCTAAATATGTCTAAATATTACTAAATATGGTTAAATATTAATAAATTAATACTATATATTTTTAAATATTACTATATATTAATAAATTATTGCTATATATTTTTAAATATTACTATATATTATAAAATATTACTAAATATGATTAAATACCATTAAATATTCGAAAAATCTAAAGGATACAAAATTGATAACCTGCTTGAAGCATGTGACGATTAAATATAACCCAGAAATATCGAAACTCGTTCTCGAAACTAGAACGACCATAACTAGTGCTATCTCATGAATTTCAGTCGCTTATCGATCATATTTTTTCAAGTCAAAATCAATTTCGTCTCTCGATCTCAAGGAAGTCATTCATCACACGACCGTTAACCCTCATTCCGTAAATATTTTAAAAATACTCATTTAAATATTTAATATACATCAACAATGCTTTTCACAACTCTAAAACGATGATTCATCTTTAAACTAATAAAGCTCTTCACACATCGTAAAAATTCCTTCCACGAAACCTCATATTTCACCTGAACATACAAATTGTTTTTTTCCACCTCACAGTAATTCGGGAAGTATCAAAATAATCCAAAAAATGGAACAATTTGATCTGCAATATTTTTATCCATAAACAAATGAATATTTTCCCCAGTTTTGATTGTTTAGAAAAATTGATCTGCAACGCTTTGATACTCTGAATTTTGCTGTAGCTTCTTTTATCTTTGGTTAAATTGCAGAAATGTTCTTTTTTAAAGGAATCTTTTTTAATTCTTTTTTCAAAAATTCAAAGAATTCTTTTTCAGTTCTTTTTTCAAAGGAAAGTAAAAAATACATTTAATAAAAGGAAGAAATGTATATGTATCGCAATTCGTCCGACGAAATAGTATATTATGAAACATGTGCGTAAAATGCGGTTTTTCACACGCGATCACCACAAGTGGGTAAAACCGTACGCACGAGTTACATACGATAATTTTTGACACAGTGTGTGTAAAATGTGTTTTTAACACACCCATATTAGGGCAATTCTTTTGTTGGTTACGTTACAGCTTCACACACATTTTTCGAAATAACTTTTTTTGGTTATTTTTTTGGATATTCTGGTTTTAATTTTCACGTTACACGTTTTCGGCAACGTGTAACGTTCCAACTTTTTTGAAATTGTAATTTCTCGGCTTCTATTGACATTTTTTTCGGTTGAATGCTCATTTCAAAGGGTTTTTTTAGTGCTTTAGAATAAACTAAAACTCGAACATCCAAAAAAATAAACAAAAAAAGTTATTTCGAAAAATGTGCGTGAAACTGTAACGTAGCCAACAAAAGTGGTTATTAGTGGGTGTCATAAGCCGTTTTACGCACAAATATGGGCGTGTAAAAACACATTGTACGCACACTGCGTCAAAAAGAAAAATAAAGGTTTGCGTCAAAGTATATTGTTCCTGAAGCTTCCAGCTTTGTTATGAATACAAAATCATAGCCCGGAAAAATTGTATTCAAGTGAAAACTATGAATATAGGTCACAATTTTTTTCAACTGACAGAAAATTATTTTTTTTACTCACACATTAATTATTAATAGTAAATAAACGAAACTTAATGTATAATCATTGCCGAAATATTATGATGACAAACTTGATTAACATTCTTGGTCCATTTTCTGATTATTTAAAATTACCTTCTGTAGAGCAGTCTCCCGAACAAATAATCGTTTTTAAAAATATTACAGTAATAATAACTATTATAGTTGTAAATATGATAAGAGATACTAGGTATTTACTTAAAGGCAATTAAAATAGACTAATTAAGAAGGAGTTATAAATAATGCGTTTCGTGCAGAAATTCTAATTTGCAAGGGAGATAGAATCTAAATTAAAGAGAATTTGAGCATTTAAAAGGTAGGATATTTACTAGAGCGTAAATAAGTATGAGAAGCCCTAAGTCTTTAGTACTCAGAGGTAATGATCCGAGCGCAAGGACGAAGAAGACGAGCGGTCGACGCTCGATGCGATAGCGTCTCCCATGTACAATGTACATACAAGTATAATGCGTTACACAGGTATTACAGGTATTATCCTATCCGTATTACACATATTACGAGTATTCGGACGTACGTGCGACCTCGAGAGAATGCAAGCACTCGTATTTATATACCTTTATCCTTCTTTGCCCCTCCACTCATTTAAACGTACTTAATTGCTGCATACTGATCGTTATCGTACGTTAATTTAGCAAATATCAGCGCAATCTTGAATTCTTTTAATTATATATTTTTATTTATCGTACCGTACCTCCTCTTCTTCGCATTTTTTCTTTTATTTCTTCTACTTACAAAAGTACTATATTTAGAATTGTTACTAACAGTAGAATTTTTATTAGTAAGTTTTTTATCTGGTAGGTATATTTTTTCATCAGTTGAATTAGCTCATTAAAAATAAATTCGAAAGTGAATTTTACTAAATTTATGTGAATTAAATATATCATAGTTAATTATTAAATTTCATAGTTAAAATGAGTGAATTCAAATGATTTCGATGTTAATTCAAGTTATTTTAAGTCGATTCAAGTATATTCAAGTGATTTTAAGTCAATTTAAGTATATTCAACTCAATTCAAGTATATTCAAGTCAATTCAACTCAATTCAAGTATATTCAAGTCAATTCAAAACAATCCAAGTATATTCAAGTCAATTCAAAACAATCCAAGTATATTCAAGTCAAATCAAAACAATCTAAGTATATTCAAGTCAATTCAAGCCATTTCATATCCATTCAAGTATATTCAAACCAATTCAACTATATTTAAAACAACCCAAGTATATTCAAGTCAATGCAAGTCATTTCATGCCAATTCAAGAATATTCAAGCCAATTCAAGTATATTAAAAAAAATCCAAGTATATTCAAGTCATTTCATGTCAATTCATGTAAAAAACTTTAAACTATGGCTATGAAACTCGTTCCGGAATTCTTAGTCAAACCTAACTTATGTATAAATTGTTATAACTGACATCTCGGATAATATTGTTCTGTAAAAGATGCGCAATATATATTTAGATTACCGTATCAATAGGATTTATTTTTTATTTTTTATATTAATTATTGTAATCTAAACTCGTAAATTATAATCCTGTAATTGGTCTTCAGACTGTTGGATTTATTCAATAAAATAAAATGAAATTCAAGCTATTTCAAGACAAATAAAGAATATTCAAGTCAATTCGAGTGATTTCAAGTTATCGAATCGAATTGAATATACTTTAATTGACTTAAAATCAATTGAATTCCATTCAGTTATCTCGAAATCACATTTTTTAACTCAAATTAACTTGAAATCACTTGAATTTACTCTAAATTCAGTTTAAGTTGCTGTAATTCACTTGAAGTCCGTTTAATTGACTTAAATTAATTTAAATTTATTTGAATTTACTTTAACTTATAATCACTTGATTTTGTCAATTCAAGAATTTCAAGTCAGTTCAAGAATATTCAAGTCAATTCGAGTGATTTCAAGTTATCGAATCGAATTGAATATACTTTCAAATAAATTAAAATTAATTCAAGTCAATAAACGATATTTAAAGCTGATTGAATTGAATTAGTGTGATTTCAAGTTAATTTAAAAGACGCTAAAGCTAAATCAAGTGATTTCAGATAAATTCAAATTGATTCAAGTTTGTAAATATGATTTCGAGATAATTTAATTGAATTCATGTGATTTTAAGTCAATTAAAGTGTATTCAATTCGATTTAAATGACGTTGAAGTTAATTCAAATTATATTCGAAATAATTGAATTGAATTCAAGTGATTTAAAGTCAATTAAAGTGTATTTAATTCGATTTAAATGACGTTGAAGTAAATTCAAATTATATCAATAAATTCAAATTAACTCAGGTCAATAAATGACATTTTAAGTTAATAGAATTGAATTCAAGAGATTTAAAAGAATGTCAACTGAATTCCGAGTGAATTCAAGAGATCAAAATTTAATTTAATTGACTTCAAATGATGGTGAGGTCAATTCACGTTCTTTCAAGTTAAATCAATTTAATTGAATTTAATACAAGTTATTTCAAATAAAATTAGTTGACCTTAAGTTAATTTAAGTAAATTTAATTGAATTTAAATTACTTCAAGTCAATTAAAGTGATTTCCAGTGAATTAAAATCAGTGCAACTGAATTCAGAGCAAATTAAAATGATTTCAAGTTAATTAGAGTCAATCCAAATCACGTTGTAGTTAATTCAAGCGATTCCGTGGTAATTTAAATTAATTAAACTGAATCAAAGTGACTCAAAATGACTTGCAGTTACTTCAATTGAATTTGGAGTGAATTTAAGTGATTCCAAGTAAATTAAAATCAATTAAAATCAGGTTGAAGTTAATTCAAGCGATTTAAAGTGAATTCCACTTGATTTAATTTAATACAAGTCAATTAAAATTAGTTTAAGTGATTTCAAGATAATTCAAGAGAATATAGGTAATTACAGATTAAATTGTACTGCATTCATCAATTCAAGTAAATTGAAGAAAATTAAACGGAATTGAAAATAATCGAATGCAATTCAGCCAATTATGAGTTCACTCAAATTAATTCAAGTAATTAATTCAAGTGATTTAAAGTAAATTCAAATCATGATGAATTTAATTGAAGCGATTTCAAGTGAATTAAAGTTAATTTACTTGAACACAAATCAGTTAAAATTAACTCAAGTGATTTCAAGTTAATTCGAGTCAATTCAAGTCACGATAAGGTTAACTGAAACGATTTCAAGTGAACTCCAGTTAATATACAAGGAAATTGTACTTGATTTAATTCAGTTCAAATAAATTCAACGGAATTCAATAAAATAGAATTCAATTCAACCAATTACGAGTTAATTCAAATTAATTCAAGTGATTTAAAGTTAATTCGAGTAAATGCAAATAGTGATGAATTTAATTCAAGCTGTTTTCGTTCAATTTAGTTAAATTGAGGTGAACGTAGTTCAATATCCTTGTATTTATTCCTTGTATTGATCCCTGTATTGACTAGAATTCACTAGAATTATCATGAAATCACTTGGAATCACTCAAATTAATTTTCATTGAATTGTGTTCAAATATAGATAAATACAAGGATATTGAACCACATTCAACTCAATTTAAGTAAATTGAAGGAAAATCTACAGAATGAAACTTCTTTGTATTAAATTCAAGTAAATTCAACGAAATCCAACAGAATTAAATTAAATTCAACCGATTATGAATTATTTCAAACTAATTCAACTTATTTCACCTGAATTCAAGTGAATATAGGTAATTACAAATGAATTAAATTATATTCAACTCAATTCAAGATAATGCAAGTAAATTCAAGTTAGTTCAATCGAATTCGCTTTATTTTAAGAGAATTAAGTCTAATTCAAGTTAATTCATGTAAAATTAAATCGAATCAAGTGAAGTGAACTTAATTAAAGTAAATTTGAAATTAAGTCAATTGATTTCATCTAAACGTAAATCAATTCAGGTAAATACAATTGAATTTATATATATTCGCTAAATTCAAATTTATTCAAGTCATTTAGAGTGATTTCAAGTCAATCCAAATGAATTCAAATAAATACAAGTGAATTCAAGTAAATACAAGTGAATTCAAGTCAATACAAGTGAATTCAAGTAAATACAAGTTAATTCGAGTCAATACAAGTGAATTCAAGTCAATAGAAGTGAATTCAAGTGTCTATCTAGTTCACCTGATTTTAAGTGACTTCAACTGAATTGACATCAATTAAAGTTACATTTCCCAATTATTTTGAATATATAAACCCCTGTATTTGCAGGTTTTAAAAATCTGCTCTCGGAAATATAATTCCCTCCCAGTTACATTGTCCCTTTATCCTTCCTAGCAAGATACACTTCTTTTCATCCTCTTTTGTCGAGTTACGGCACCCAACGATGCAAGAATTGCCTGGCAACACTGCATCTTCAAACTTTTGTAAGAATAAAATTGTTTTCATCAATTCCCTTTTCTAAAGCCCCAAACGAAACGCTGTCAGAATTCGAAATACAGGATTAGGGTGCAAAGATTTTAAAAAAATCTATTTATAAAATTCTATTTACAAAAGACATTCATCCCTTTCTCAATTCCTTTTTTTACCTTCTTTCATTCTACAGGGGAAAAAAGTCATGCACAAAGGATATTTTTAAAATTTATCGCATATGATGTATGTTTATGACTTCAAATCAGGTTCTTGCATAAAAAAGGACATAAATACAAAAGCCATGGAATCTCTATAATGGTGTAAGATAACGAAACGATCGGTTGTTATGGCATCGAACGTGTCTCGACCTTTATAAAACCGGTCTAAGAATCGGTTTCTATGCATACACTTTGTATGCCTATTCACAGGCAGAGAGAAAATGAAAAAAATAAATATACTTGGAAAAGAGGAAGAACCCTACAAAGTACTATGACAATAATGAAAACCGGTTTAAGATCTGAGCATACAAGTCTTGATAACAGAGAAAAATCAACAAAACGGACCAATGGGGTCAATGATTCGTCACAAGTTTATTTTTATCATCTTAGAAATGTACATACACTTTTTTTATCATAGACAAATATGGCTTCAAATTCAGAAATCAAATTTTGAGATTGAATCTGTTCTCAGAAATCTGTTCTGGTTTTTAATCAAACTGATAAAAATTTATCATTCATTTTTCATTTGTCCTTCTTTCATTAAAATAGATCTTCAAAATGTCTTAAAAAATTGTATTTTCAATTCATATTTTTTTTAAAAGTTGATCCTTCAATATTTAGAATTTTCTTCGTAAATTCTCAGTGGGGCCAAAATTAACATCCAACATTATAAACGATTATTTCTTCGTAAAATATAAAATCCTTCTTTGCATTCAATTCTTTCTAGATCTTCAAGAAATGTGATTCCTTCATTACAATGTTATTTCTTCAAAAAGTTTTACTGCAGAAAGAATTTTTACATTCTCATCAGAGAAGGTATTATTTACACTATATTTGTTTAAATTATTATTTTTAATAACATTTATCGCTTGGAAATTATACTTTATCGCGTATAAATTAAACTTGAAGATAAAGTCTATTCTGAGAAGGTAATTCAAATCTGGTTTGATAATTGCGGTTGGAAGGTGGAAAAAATAGATCATAGGAAACGTATCAATAAAATCAAGTGTGCATCGCAGAAATTGTGTAACAAATCAAAGAAGCTGAGATCTCGTGTCTCATGGATGTGGATTAAAAATATTGGAAGAAACTAGAATCATCGGATTGATTTCGCCATCGGGATAAATTACGTTGATGCAAAATACAAGTTAATGCGTCACACTCGAGTGTCATTACATTACAATCTATCGGCGACTCGAAACGTCAGCTGGAAGCAAAAGTATGAATGAGCATTGCGCTTCCAAGATAAGACTCGGTCAACCTTGTCTCGCACGTGACGTGAATATTTTTCTTCTAGATTCAAATCCAACTTCCACGACGCAGTATAAACTTTCCTGTGATTCATATTATTACGCTAAAAATGTCGAAAAAAACAGAACATTCTGCATTTAATTTAAATAATTCCTTTTTAAAAAAGTACCTTCTTAAAAAAAAAATGTCAATAGAAATCAACTCGATGAAAAAATGTAAGTCTTTTAACAAAGTAGGCTTAAAAAAATGCAGTATCTTCAATTAAAAGATACGATCTTCAGTGAATACATGATTATTCATGAATAATGAATCAGGATGAAATCGCGATTTATCTGAAAAAGTAATAAAATCGCGAGGAATTTTTAGGTACTACAGTAATAGTAACCTTTAGCAAAAATTTATGATCAAGTTTACTTTTCTCTTTCCCATGAAAATGTGAATCTTTCGATACGATTTAACAAAATGGGGAAATATGGTAAATGAACTTTGTTTTTTCATTATGATTTTGTTTCTTCATTGCAATCTAGTTTCTTCATTAAAATATGTCAAAAAATTGAAGAAAATGTGAATTGAAGGAAATTTCATTAAAATGTAGTTCTTCATTTCAATGTGGTTTCTTTATTACAATTTCTTTCATTCATTGAAGTATTGACTGCAGTGCAGTCTTTCATTGCAATGTAGTTTCTTCATTAAAATGTGTCCTTGAAAAACTGAAGGACCTCCACGAAAATGTAGTTCTTCATTTCAATGTAGTTTCTTCATTATAATTTCGTTTCTTCATTATAATTTCGTTTCTTCATTATAATTTCGTTTCTTCATAAAAAAGTTTATTAAAAAATATAATTAAATGAAGCTTCTTTATTAAAATATGTCGTTAAAAAATTGAAGAAAATGTGAATTGAAGGAAATTTCATTAAAATGTAGTTCTTCATTTCAATGTGGTTTCTTCATTACAATTTCTTTTCTTCATTGAAATATTGACTGCAGTACAGTCCTTCATTGCAATGTAGTTTCTTCATTAAAATGTGTCCTTGAAAAACTGAAGGACCTCCACGAAAATGTAGTTCTTCATTTCAATGTAGTTTCTTCATTATAATTTCGTTTCTTCATTATAATTTCGTTTCTTCATTATAATTTCGTTTCTTCATTATAATTTCGTTTTTTCATAAAAAAGTTTATTAAAAAATATAATTAAATGAAGCTTCTTCATTAAAATATGTCGTTAAAAAATTGAAGAAAATGTGAATTGAAGGAAATTTCATTAAAATGTAGTTCTTCATTTCAA
>JBAGKK010000587.1:639967-669223 GCA_037177015.1 Euceroptres primus | reverse complement strand
TTTCAAGTTAACTTAAATGATTTTAAGGCTTTCAAGTTAACTTAAATGATTTTAAGGCTTTCAAGTTAACTTAAATGATGTTACGGCTTTCAAGTTAACTTAAATTATTTTAAGGCTTTCAAGTTAACTTAAATGATTTTAAGTGCTCTCAAGTTAATTCAAGTAAATTCAAATAAATTCCAGTGATTTCTTGTTGATTCAACACAATCGAATTGAAGTTAATTTCAAGTTAAAGAATTAAAAAGATTTAAAAATGAAAGGAAGGTATTAAGTATATAAATTATCTAAATAAATAAAGTATATAGGCTTATCTAAATAAATAAAGTATATAGAAGCTTCTCAGGAAAATGTTCCAAAATTAAAGTTAGGTGAATTATTTGCAAGTCATTAACATGAATCAAAGCACCTAGGAATTGGAAATTAGCCAAGAGTCTCGGAGGTTAAGGATTAATGGAGCGTAGCGATAGTTAACGGTATAAATCGCTCGTGCACTCCTTTCATGAAAAAAAATTAATAGTCCATTCTATTTCCATTATTGAATCGTTTTAATGAATTATTTTCAAGGGTTATTTTGAAGTTGATATAAATAAAAACCTTCCATTCATATTTCTTTAGCAATGATTTAATTTAAAGGATGGAAGATTTTTCAGAATGGAGGTGGTCATTCGCCTGGATTTGATCAGATTAGAAGCTGATCCATTGAAGCTGTTCATTGAAGCTTCAGTTATCTTCTTTTTGCATCTATAATCAGACTTTGGGGACAATCTAGATCTGCTACATTTATATCTTGCAGGATGAAAGAGCACGTTTCAAGTCCGTTGCTGGAATCACGACGAGCAGGGAGTGCCGATGATTACGTAGGGGAAGAAAAAAAAAGTTTTAGTTAACAGCTAGTGGCTTGGATCTGGCGCCAGTGATTAAACTAGCTCCTTCTCTTCGTAGTTTACAATCTCGAACTTCGATCCAGTTGTTTGTTCACATTACAGTTCGTTTATTCCACATTCTTTAGTTTTCAGCTGTTTTTCAAAATTATATTTTATCTGAGAACCGAAATGATTTCAGTTTCTGAAACTGAAATCTGGTAGAAGATACTAATAAGTATCTTATGCAAATAAATTTTAATCTTTTAATCTTTTAAAGGAGGAGAATCTTTAAAGAAGGAAAATCTTTTAAAGAAGGAGAATCTTTTAAAGAAGGAGAATTTTTTAAAGAAGAAGAATATTTTAAAGAAGACGAATTTTTTAAAGAAGGAGAATCTTTTAAAGAAGGAGAATCTTTTAAAGAAGAAGACTCTTTTAAAGAAGGAATCTTTTTAAAAAGAAGAATCTTTTAAAAAAGAAATATTTTTAAAAAGAAGAATCTTTTAAAGAAGAAGAATCTTTTAAAGAAGGAGAACCGTTTTAAAAAGAAAAATCTTTTAAAGAAGGAGAACCGTTTTAAAAAGAAGAATCTTTTAAAGAAGGAGAACCTTTTTAAAAAGAAAAATCTTTTAAAGAAGAAGAAGCTTTTAAAGAAGGAATCTTTTAAAGAAGGAGAACCTTTTTAAAAAGAAAAGTCTTTTAAACAAGAAGAAGATTTTAAAGAAGGAATATTTTTAAAAAGAAGAATCTTTTAAAGAAGGAGAATCTTTTAAAAAAGAAGAATCTTTTAAAGAAGAAAAATCTTTTTAAAAAGAAGAATCTTTTAAAGAAGAAGAATCTTTTTAAAAAGAAGAATCTTTTAAAGAAGGAGAACCTTTTTAAAAAGAAAAGTCTTTTAAACAAGAAGAAGATTTTAAAGAAGGAATATTTTTAAAAAGAAGAATCCTTTAAAGAAGAATAATCGTTTATTAGTAGAGAAATATAATTTTCTTTTTTAAAATTCTCTATTTGCAGAGCTAACTATGGGAAAAGAGCAGTTATGAATCGACTTCCCCTGTTAAATACCCTCATCCTGGTTTTTCTTCTTCTGCAAACAAGACGTTAATGGGGAAGCCTGTGAGAAGTTTTCGCTATTTCCACGCTCTCTGAGTTCAGGTCCTAAAGCTGGAAAGGATGTGCGTAGACTGAGGGAAAAAAGTCCCGGAGCAGGTTTTTGTTTCGAGTTCAGCGAGCGCGTCCATTCGAATCCCTATACGGCAGGGTCTCTGGAAGCAGAGATAAAAGAAAGAGTCACCCTTCATGGCGCCTGGAACGTCCTCACAGGATGATGAAATCTTGTGCATCCATTTTCGAAGTTTTTCTCATTTTTTTATTTGTCCATTCTTCATGTCTTTCAAGTGATCAGATTGATTCAAATTAATTCAAGTGTTCAATTTAATTCAATTGCTCAAGTTAATTAAAGTGCTAAATTGATTCAAGTCAATTCAAACGAATTTAAGTTAATTCAAGTAGTTTCCAATTAATTGGGCACAATTTAAGTTAATTAGAGTCAATTCAAATGAATCTAAGTCAGTTCAAATGAATTACAATGATATCAAATTAATTCAACTGATTTTCGAGTTTACTCAACTGATTTCAAGTTCATTCAAGTCAATCCAAATTGATTCAAGTCAATCCAAATTAATTAAAGTCAATTCAAATTTATTACAGTGATTTCCAATGAATTCCAGTGATTTCAAATGAATTTAAGTGATTTCAAAGGAATTCCATTGATTTACCGTTAATTCAAGTAATTTTCAAGTTAACTTAAATGATTTTAAGGCAATTCAAGTGCTTTAAAGTTAATTTAAGTAAATTCAAATAAATTCCAGTGATTTCCTGTTGATTCAATTAATTTCAAGGCAATTCAAGTGAATTCAATACAATTTAAATGAATTTAGGATAATTTAAGTGATTTGCAGTTAATTGAACCCAATTAAAGTTAATTTGAGTCAATTTAAATTAATCAAAGTAATTCAAGTGAAATACAGTGATATCAAATTGATTCAAGTAATTTAAAGTCAATTAAAATGAATTCTAGTGATATCGAGATAATTCAAGTAACTTTTAAGTTTATTAAAATGATGTCGAGATAAATCAAGTGATTTAAAGTTAGGTAAAGTGACTTTCAAGTTTATTCAAATGATGTCAAGTTAATTCAAGTGATTTCAAGTTCAGAGTGATTTTCAAGTTTATTCAAATGATGTCAAGTTAGTCCAAGTGATTTAAGTTAACTCAAGTTAATTCAAGTCAATTACAATTAGTCTCAGTGATTTCAAATGAATTCCAGTGATTTTCCCTTTATTCAAGTGATGTCAAAGTAATTCAAGTGAATTCAAGACAATTCAAATAATGTAAGCTAATTCAATTGATTTGCAGTTAATTGAACACAATTCAAGCGAATTCAAGTGAATCTAAGTTAATTCAAGTGGAGAACAGTGATATCAAGTTAATTCAAGTGATTTCAAGTCAATTCAAATGAATTCTAGTGATATCAAGATAATTCAAGTGAATTCTAAGTTTATTCAAATGATGTCGAGATAACTCAAGTGATTTCAAGTTAATTAAAGTGACTTTCAAGTTAATTCAAGTTATTCCAAGTTCAGTCGAGTGATTTTCAAGTTTATTCAAATGCTGTCAAGTTAATTCAAGTGATTTAAGTTAATTCAAGTAAATTAAAATTAATTTCAGGGATTTCAAATGAATTCCAGTGATTTTCCCTTTATTCAAGTGATGTCAAGGTAATTCAAGTGAATTCAAGGCAATTCAAATAATGTAAGCTAATTCAATTGATTTGCAGTTAATTGAACACAATTCAAGTGAATCTAAGTTAATTCAAGTGGAGAACAGTGATATCAAGTTAATTCAAGTGATTTCAAGTCAATTCAAATGAATTCTAGTGATATCAAGATAATTCAAGTGAATTCTAAGTTTATTCAAATGATGTCGAGATAACTCAAGTGATTTCAAGTTAATTAAAGTGACTTTCAAGTTAATTCAAGTTATTCCAAGTTCAGTCGAGTGATTTTCAAGTTTATTCAAATGCTGTCAAGTTAATTCAAGTGATTTAAGTTAATTCAAGTAAATTAAAATTAATTTCAGGGATTTCAAATGAATTCCAGTGATTTTCCCTTTATTCAAGTGATGTCAAGGTAATTCAAGTGAATTCAAGCCAATTCAAATAGTTTAGGTTAATTTAATTGACTTGCAGTTAATTGAACACAATTCAAATGAATTTAAGCGAATCTAAGTTAATTTAAGTGAATCTAAGTTAATTTAAGTGAATTACAGTGATATCAAGTTAATTTAAGTGATATCAAGTTAATTTAAGTGATATCAAGTTAATTTAAGTGATATCAAGTTAATTCAAGTAATATCAAGTTAATTCAAGTGCTTTCAAGTGAATCTCAAGTTAATGAAAGTGATTTCAAGTTGTTTAAAGTGATTTCAACTTGATTAAAGTGCATTTCAAGATAATTCAAAGGACTTCAAGGTTTCAAGAGACTCTAAATTTAATTCAAATGATTTTAAGTTACTTGAAATAATTCAAGTTACTTCAAGTTAATTCAAGAGAATTTTAAGTCAATTTACATGATTTGAAGTTAATTAAATTGATTTCAGACAAGTAAAAGTTAATTAATTAATTAATTCAAGTATTTATAACTTCTAATTTAATTCAAGTCAATTCAAGTTCTTTAAAGTCAGTTAAAGTTAATTCCTTTATTACAATCTAGGTCCTTAATTCAAATGTCCTTCCTTAAAAGAAAAAACCCGGGAATCTGGAAAACCTAAAAGTGAAAACCAAACTTGATTTGGTTTCCAAATCGTCTACAAAATCAAAAACGAGCTCAATTAAAGTCGCAGAAAATAGTTTTGTGTTTCTCGGCGCCTCGTGGTCATCCGAAGCGATATCATCCTTACGTTACTTCCTTTCTCGCAAGAAACCTGTGCCTCGTCTCTTGTAACTCATACACTGGTCTCTTCCAATATGTGCGTCAGAGAAACAAGAAGCATCCGAGCACAAAACTCGCCTGCTCTTTCCTTCTTCTTATTTCTTTTATTTTTATTCTTATTTTCTTTTTTCAAACTTACTTCGCGTGCATCGTCCTCCCTACAACGAGTCTATTTATAAACACCGGCTATTATCTACGGAACGCGACTCTCAGTACCAAGTTGCCATCTTCCTTTCCTCAGGAGCATAACAGGTGAACCTACTCCAGTAAGAACACCTCCCCCCTTTAAATCTCTCATTTCTCATCTTATTCTCCTTTCTTTTCTTTTCTTCATCTGGAACTGTAATTATGTTTCTGTTTGCGGCTCGGTTATTCAGATATGAAGATTTCTTTCTGGGGAATTATAGATCTCAAGATATCAGATACTGATGGTTTTATTGGAAAATAATCAAGATTATCAATCATTTTTGTTTTACAATTGTAATAGAATAATGGAAATAGAAGCAGAGCTTGAAATTCTAATTGGATTCAAAGGGACCTAGGTTTCTTGAAGATTGTACTCTAGCCTCATCGTAACCATATTTTTTAAAATATTTTATTTTCTATAAAAGCCTCAAGTTTGTTCAGCAATTAGACAACTCCCCGAGGCGCGTGTATAAGTTGAAAGTCGCGCATTTGCATTTAGTATCATACCCTGCCTGCGTGGCCAAGATCCTCCGCCTCAAGTCGGCTTCTTCAGAAGAGGGAAGGAAGAACGAAAAAGAAAAAGTCCAAGAAAAAAGAAGACGCCTCGAGAAGAAGGCTTCGTCCGGAGCAACGGCCGTGATTTTTCACGTCTGAAGAAGAACTTGAGATCCTGCGAGCTACGAAGGTCACGAGAAATATATCTTAAAAGTCCTCAAAAGTTTCTAGAAGAAGAGATTTTTTCCCATTCGTGGAAACTCGTCACTTCAAAAAAAGAGCCACTTGTATTCAAATTCAGAATCATGGAAGTGACTTTGAAGTTGGTGGTTGATTTCTCGCGGCTCAGTTGAGGTGGGGATTCGTTTTTAGGGCTCCGTAGCCTCGGGCAGGAACCCTTATAGTTTCGGTCCGTTGTCCGTTGTCGTATAAGACCCAAAATTGTCATAGGAAATTCGCGCATGAAGTTAAAATGGCATAGTGCCCAAAATTAACATAGGACCCAAAGTTAGCATAGGGCTCAAAATTCGCGCAGGACCCAAAATTGGCATAGGGCTTAAAATTAACATAGAGCCCAAAGTTAACGTAGGGCCCCAAATTAGAATAGGGCCCGAAATTAACATAGGGACCGACATTCAAAAATTCACGCAGGTCCCAAAATTGACGTAGGGCCCAAAATTGACAAAAATTCCAAAATTCGCGTATCGCCCAAAATTGACATAGGACCGAAAATTAACATAGGGTCCCAAATTAGCATAGGACCCAAAATCAACATAGGACCAAAAATTGAAATAGGGCCCGAAATTGATATGGGCCCAAAATTGGCATAATGCCCAAAATTCATATATGTATAAAATTCATTTAGGTCCCAAAATTGGCGTAGGGCCTAAAATTGGCATAGGACCCAAAATTGGCATAGTTCTGAAAATTCGCGTATGACCCAAAATTGGCATAGGATCCAAAATTAACATAGGGTCCAAAATTAGCATAGAACCCAAAATCAGCATAGAACCCAAAATTGACATAGGGCCCGAAATTGACATAGGCCAAAAATTGGCATAATGCCCAAAATTTACAGTGTCCAAAATTCACGTAGGTCCTAAAATTGACGTAGGGCCTAAAATTGGCATAGGCCCCAAAATTGACACAGGTCTCAAAATTCGCATATGACCCAAAATTGGCATAGGATCCAAAATTAACATTGGGTCACATTGGCATGGGGCCCAAAATTGACACAGGCCCGAAAATTCGCATTGGGCCCAAAATTCACGTAGGACTCAAAATTGACAAAGGGCTTAAAATTTGTATAGGGTCAAAAATTGGCATAGGGCCCAAAATTTGCGTTTGGTACAAAATTTACATAGGACCCGAACTTCGCGCAGGACCCAAAATTGGCATAGGGCCCAAAGTTTTCATAGGACCCAAAACTGACATATGGCCAAAAACTGATGCATAACCAAAATTTTCATGGGGCCTACAATTTGAGAAGTGCCAAAAATTGTCGTAGGACCCAAATTTTACGTTGGTCCCAAAATCAGCATAGGGTCCGAAATTGACATGGAGTTCAAAATTGGCATAATGCCCCAAATTCACAGTGTCCAAAATTCACGTAGGTTCCAAAATTGACGTAGGGCCCAAAATTGGCACATGTTTCAAAATTCGAATTGGACCCAAAATTCACGTAGGGCCCAAAATTGGCAAAGGGTTAAAAATTGGTATAGGTTCGCGTAGGGTTCAAAATTGGCATATGACCAAAAACTGATGCATGACCCAAAATTGGCACAGGGCCCAAAATTCGCGAAGGGTCCAAAATTGTCGTAGAACCCAAAATTCACGTTGATCCTAAAATTGGCATAGGACATAAAATTAGCACGGGACTCAAAATTGACATAGGGCCCGATATTGACATGAGTCCCAAAATTGGCGTAATGCCCAAAATTTACAGTGTCCAAAATTCAAGCAGGTCTCAAAATTACCGAAAGGCCCAACATTGACATAGGGCCCAAAATTGACAACAGGGCTCAAAATTGACATAGGGCCAAAAACTAAGTGTGATTAGGTGTGCATATGTAAAAATATCAGGAATATCATGTAATATCATCCAATATCATGTAAAATATTTAATAATATATTTAACTAAAAAAGTTTAAAATGGATATAAGGCCCAACATCAATATAGCACCTAAAGCTACGAAACCCTTCCTTGTAGGCGCTTGTCGCCTACTATAACTAATTTTGTTGGAAGGAGATGAGCAAACGGGGCTAGTTTATAAATAGACAGAAGATGCTGGACGACTATAGAGACGCGTAATACCTGCAACGATTATTGCTGGCGCCATCCTTTTAAGACGTATCCTGTCCGGTCCTGATGGCTAATGGAAGGCCTGGTTAATGGCTAGTTAATGTCTGCAATGCTCTAACTCATAAACTCTCGACCCCTCTTTTTTCCATCAGTTACCCTTTCCCGTTTCTCGATTCTTAAAGATGGAAAGGCGAAATCACCGAGAGAGACAAGATTATCGGGCGTCGCCTCGAAATTCCTGACAAGGACTCCTCCTCGTATAATTCCGTGATTATTTCTGCCTCGCTATCATCAGCTTTCAAGTACTAGCTCGTGAGAGCGTCGTTATTGCTCCGGGAATAGAAACAGAGTCGTTGCACTGGAGAACAAGAACTTGGGACACCGTAAGGGGAATCTTTTTCGTTTCTTCCACGTCTCGGTTTCTTTCTTCTCCTTCCTCTTTCTATTTACTCTCGTTTCAGTCCTGGAACATGTTCTCGGCTCTCCTCCAGTCAGTTTTTCCACTTTGTTACCGAGAATATCCTGCCTCGATGCTATTTTCAGGCATCCTCGCTGCCCAGTAGTTCAGTCGAGTCGTTTTTGAAATTTTTAAAAATTATTCTGCATTCAATTAGATGCTGGAAATATTTTTGATGTTAGAATTATCTTGAAATCATTTAAATTAACTTGAGGGGTTTGAGTGTTCGACAAACAAGACTTTTTTTGGGAATTTTATTTGAAAATACTTATAAAGCAATAAAAATGAGATAAGGAGTGTTTGTTATACATATCTTTGGGTATTCAAATCAATTTTTTATTTTTCATATAAATACAAAATGGCGGCCCAGTGGCCGGTAGAAAGAGGCCTTTTTTTGAGATCCTCCCCGGCGGAAACGTTGGTGAGCTAGGGCAAAGAAAAAAATTGTTTTGACACAGTGTGCGTAAAATGCGTTTTTACACACCCATATTAGTGGGTGTGTAATAAGCCGTTTTACACACTAATATGGGTGTTTAAAAACGCATTTTACGTACACTGCGTCAAAAAAATTGTTTGGCACAGTGCGAGTGTGTAATAAGCCGTTTTACGCACTAATATGGGTGTGTAAAAACACATTTTACGCAGACTGTGTCAAAAAATATCGTATGCAACTCGTGCGTACAGTTTTACACACGCGTGGTAATCGCGTGTGTAGAACCGCATTTTACGCACATGTTGCATAATATACTATTTCATTATCTACATTAGTTTTGCGAAAGAAGTACACACGATTATTGCGAAAAATCAATATTTTGCAATAATACTCACCCTTCAAACCTAATTTTTATTGCTTTATAAGTATGTTAAAAAAAATCCCAAAAAAGCCTTGTTTTTCGACCACTCAAAGGGATATGACCCCTTAAAACTACTTGGATTCTTTAAAATAATTTGAAATCCTTTGAAATCACTTGAATCCACCTGAAGACACTTGAGTTAACTTGAAATCGCTTGAAACTACTTGAATTCTTTAAAATCGTTTCAATTAACTTGATGAATTTGAGTTAACTTGAAAGTCACTTGAATTAACTTGAAAGGCACTTGAGTTAGCTTAAAAAACAGTTGAATTAACTTTAATTGAAGTTGAATTAGCTTGAAATTCACTTGAATCAACTCGAAATTTTCTTGAGTCACTGGAATTAATTTTGATTATTTTGAAATCTCCGGAATTCATTGGAATTAACTCGAATTAATTTGAAATGTCTTGAATTAACTTGAAATCACTTGAATCATCTTGACATTAATTAAATAAACTTAAAAACATTGGAATTATCTGGCATTCATTTGAATTGACTTGAATTAACTGAAAATCATGGGAATTAAGTTGAATTAACTTGATATCACTTGAATTAACTTAATATCACTTTAATTAACTTGATATCACTTTAATTAACTTAATATCACTTGAATTAACTTGATATCATTTGAATTAACTTAATATCACTTGAAATTAATTGATATCACTTGAATTAACTTGATATCACTGAAATTCATTTGAACTAACTTAAATTCATTAGAATAATTAAATTCATTAAACTTGAAATCATTTAAATTAACTTGACATCATTTGAATATACCAAACATTCACTTGAATTACCTTGACATCATTTGAGTTAACTTGAAAATGACTTTGACTCAACTCGAAATTAATTAAATTAACTTGAAATTACTGGAATTTATTTGAATTAACTTAAAATCATCGGTATTAACGTAAGTTACCTAGAATTCATCAAGTTACTTAAATTAACTTAAAAAATCACCTGAATAATTTGAAATAATGTTACATGAAATAATGTAACTTGAAATAATGTTACATGAAATAATGTAACTTGAAATAATGTTACATGAAGTAATGTAACTTGAAATAATGTTACATGAAATAATGTAACTAGAAATAATTTTACATGAAATAATGCAAATTGAAGTAATGTTACATAAACGTAATATTAAATATTTAATGTAAGCTTACACGTAATCCTGTAATTGGTCCAAGGACTGTAGGATTTATAATAAACTGAAATTGAAATTAAAATTGAAATCACTTGAATTAACCTGACATCACTTAAATTAATTAGAATGAATTTTAACTTAACTTGAATAAAATTGAATCTATTTTACATTATTTCATTTAATTCATAAATTAAAAATTCATTTGACTCAACTTGAATTCACACAAATGAAATTTTTATTCTATTGAATTAACTGTCAAAAATCCCACATTGTGGTTTGTTTAAAAAAAGCTTACAAGATCTTTTCTCATCTCTTCTATGAATTTATACACAGAGTAATAAATGTGGACATATTTTGTTTCCACATTATTTTTTATTGAGCCAAATTACTCAAATTATTCAAATACCATATTATCTTATTATCATCTTGACCCAAATCTAAACACCCGTGACACAACAGGACGAAAAAAAAAATGACGAAAAGACCTGCTAGACACTCGTGTAAAATCCCACCATCGTCGATCTTGTAATGAGTTCTTTACCGTTATTCTCGGTCAAGGTCCTCGTTAGGATTGAATTGGATTTTATGGTCGTTTGTCGGAAACGATTATCATATATTATCTTCCTCGATTAAAGGACTTTAAACTATCATTAACATATATTAATTTCTATTTGACAATCTAGGTGTCTACTGGTTCAGCTTTCTCAATAAATTATAAAATCTTTTTGTAGATATAAAAATAATAAAATATCTGATTAAATCAGATAAAATTCCTGAAAAGTCTTGTTAAGTTTTCTAAGAGCGGTTGCATCATACAGAGAATAGATGGACGGATGACCGGATAGGTTATTGAGGGTCGAGAGTGGCCATTGAACCTGCCTGTTTACGTAGTTCAGGCACGCTTTGATTCTTACAAGGTGTAACAACTATTGTTCATTCTTACTCCACTTTTTATTAGTTTTAAATTTGTGAAATTTGTTTACGAGGGGTTAACCACTAGCTGACTATGTTGACGTACACCCGAATTCAAAGAATTTAAGGTGAATTCAAAGGATTGTAAGGTGAATTAAAAGAATTCACAGAATTCAAAATAAGAATACAAGATGAATTCAAAAGAATAATTCAGATAATACAAGATAAATTCAAAGGAATTCAAAGAATTAAAGGTGAATTAAAAATAATTCAAAGAATACAAGATGAATTCTTATTTTGAATTTATCTTGTATTCTTTGAATTATTTTTAATTCACCTTTAATTCTTGGGATTCTTTTGAATTAATCTTGTATTCTTGGAATTATTTTGAGTTGACTTTATATTATTTAAATTCTTTTGAATTCATTTTGTATTCTTTTTAATTCAACTTGAATTAAAAAGAATACAAAATGAATTCAAAAGAATTTAAAGAATATAAAGTCAATTCAAAATAATTCCAAAAATACAAGATTAATTCAAAAGAATTCAAAGAATACAAGGTGAATTCAAAGAACTCATAAAATACAAAAAATTCAAAGAATTAAAGGTGAATTAAAAATAATTCAAAGAATACAAGATGAATTCAAAATAAGAATTCAAAGAGTTCAAGGTGAATTAAAAAGAATACAAAAGAGATACAAAAAAGAATACTAAATGAATTCAAAAGAATTCAAAGAATACAAAGTCAACTCAAAAGAATTCCAAGAATACAAGATTAATTCAAAAGAATTCAAAGGCTACAAGTCAAAAGAATACATAAAGAATGCAAGATGAAATGAAAATATAAGAATACCAGGTGTATTCAAAAGAATAATTCAAAGAATACAAAATGAATTTAAAATCTTGAACTCAAGATGAATTAAAAAGAATACAAAATGAATTCAAAAGAATTCAAAGAATACAAAGTCAACTCAAAAGAATTCCAAGAATACAAAATTAATTCAAAATAATTCAAAGGCTACAAGTCAAAAGAATACACAAAGAATGCAAGATGAAATCAAAAAGAATCCAAAAGAGCTGAAGGTAAATGCAAAAGAATAATTTAAAGAATACAAAATAAAATCAAAGGAATTCAAAAAATACAAGGTGAATTAAATAGAATTCAAAGAATACAAGGTCAGTTCAAAAGAATTCGAAAACTACAATATGAATTCAAAAGAAATCAAAGAAAACAAGGCGAATTCAAAACAATACACAAAGAATTCAAATTTAAATTAAGAATACAAGATGAATTAAAAAGAATAATTCAAAGAATTCAAAATAAGAATACAAGGTGAATTCAAAAGAATAATTCAAAGAATACAAGATGAATTCAAAGAATTCAAAGTGAATTAAAAAGAATACAAAATGAATTCAAAAGAATAATTCAAAGAATACAAGGTCAATTCAAAATAATACACAAAGAATTTAAATTGAAACTAAGTATACAATATAAAAATATACAAAATAAAAATTTAAAGAATTCGAAATAAGAATACAAGATGAATTCAAAAGAATTCAAAGAATTCAAAGAAGACAAGATGAATTTAAAATAAGAATTCAAAGTGAAGCCAAACGAATGAACAAAGCATTCAAATTAAGAATACAAGATGAATTCGAAAAATTCAGAAGAATAAAAAATAAGAATACAATGTTCAAAGGAATGAAGAATTAGAATCAAAAGAATACACAAAAGAATTCAAAAGAAAAAGAACTCAAAAGAATACACAAAGAATTCAAATTAGTAAATTCAAAAAGTAAATTCAAAAGAAGATTACAATATGAATTTAAAAGAATAATTCAAAGAATACAAGATGAATTAAAAAGAACAATTCAAACAATTCAAACAATTCAAACAATTCATAAGAATACAATATGAATTCATAGAATACAATATGAATTCAAAAGAAAAATTCAAAAAACTCATAATACGAATACAAGGTGAATTCCAAAAATACAACGTGAATTAAATAGAATTCAAAGAATACAAAGTTAAGTCAAAAGAATTCGAAGAATACAATATGAATTCAAAAGAATTCGAAGAAAACAAGGTGAATTCAAAACAATGCACAAAGAATTCAAATTTAAATTAAGAATACAAGATGAATTAAAAGGAAAAATTCAAAGAATTCAAGAATTCAAAGAATACAAGGTGAATTTAAAGCCGGAATTAAAAGAATACAAGATGAATCCAAAATAAGAATTCAAAGAATTCAAGGTGAATTAAAAATAAGAATTTAAAGAATTCAAGGTGAATTAAAAAGAATACAAAATGAATTCAAAGAATACAAGGTGAATTCAAAAAATCTATAGAATACAATCGAATTCAAAGAATTCAGAATAAGAATACAAAAAGTAAATTCAAAAGAATAATTCAAAAAATATATGATGACTTCAAAGAATTCAAGGAATGCAAAATGAATTCAAAAGAATTCAAAGAATACAAAGTCAATTCAAAAGAATTCCAGGAATAAAAGATTAATTTAAAAGAATTCAAAGAATACAAGGTGAAGCCAAACGAATATACAAAGCATTCAAATTAAGAATACAAGATGAATTCAAAGAATTCAAGGTGAATTAAAAAAATACAAGATGAATTCAAGGTAAATTGGATTCAAAGAAAAGAATAATTTAAAG
Organism: Euceroptres primus; assembly: GCA_037177015.1. Lineage (NCBI taxonomy): Eukaryota > Metazoa > Arthropoda > Insecta > Hymenoptera > Figitidae > Euceroptres > Euceroptres primus. The sequence continues at coordinate 655,336 of JBAGKK010000587.1, read as the reverse complement.
AATACAAAATGAATTCAAAAGAATTCAAGAACCTGAATTCAGTATTCAGTAGTGATTAACCCCTCGTTCGTTTATAAAACAGATTTATGAAAAACTTATTGAACGAGTGAATTTATTCTGGAGTCTAAGAAAAAAAATTAGTTTTTTTTTATAGATTAATTTAACTCTATTTTTCTTTCTGTTTTAGTATCCAACAACTAGAATTTCTAATGATCCCTCAGAAGAACACGAAGTTAAAACCTTAGTTTGTGGAGCTTTGCCCCCAAGCGTCGAAAATATTTCCCCAGGAGCCAAAGATCTTCTCATTAGACTTTTGAAGCCGGATCCCAGGACGAGACTAAAATCTGTCCTTGCTCTTCAACGAATCGCTTTTTTTATGGGATATAACATTCAGAGCTATACATTAAAAAAAGTAAGTCCAATTTCGTACAAACTTTTACAATTTAAAAAAATGAATTTAAAAAATATTTTTTTCAGGTATCACCGTTCCGACTTTTAGGAAGAAATATTGGGCAACCAACACAAGCAATGGAAAATAAAGAATTTTATGATTTTGATTCCTTCCTTGCTGGCAGTACGAATCGAACTTGGACAAATTCCAGTTCTTAAAAAGAGATGTTCCAGATCTTAAAAAAAAATATGCTTCAAGTCGCCTTTTTATAAAAGGTTTTAAATCCGTCCTTAGTTATTTATCAACTGTTAATTAGTAATTATTATTTTATAGCTGCTGCGCAACAATTAGATGTGAATCCATCCAATTAATCCAACTCAGGGAAATATTTACAAAAGTGTAAATATTTTTTGTAAATATAAAAAATGTGTGCTTCTAATAAAGTTTACCTGCAAATTTATTATTTTCTTTGCATTTGGAATTTACAGTCTAAGTCTAAGAAAAGGGAGAAAGAAGTAAATCAAGAATTCGTGGATTGATATCAGTTTACAAAAGTTTTAATTTTTTTAAGAATAGTTAACAGTATCTTGTTTGTTACAGTATTTCATTAATAATACAATAAATTGCGATAATAGTACGACGTATAAACTAATAACAAAAAAGACAATGGTTTCGAAATTGAAAACGCAGCGTTTCTAGAAATCACACAATTGTCGTCTAAAACCCAAAGACACACAAGTTAAGAGAAATGCAAAACGCAAGCAGAAAGCCAATTAGATGCACAGCCTGTAATTCTCACATTACTCTTGGCTTTTCGATCGAGTCTTAATTTTTGCTGACTTGTGTGGTGAATTTTAGAGAATGCTTCAGCGATTCTTTTTTTCTCCTGCTTCCTCGCGAAACCCTTTCAACTGCAGCCCCTCGATTCCGAGGAGCGATTTGCAGAATTAGCGTTATATACAATATTATTCTTGCTTCCTAGATGGACCTTTCGGTCTCTTTTTATATTTACATAATACAATACTTCAGTTGCAGATTAAGACCTGCCTTTAAAACATTCCTCCGGAAATTAATCTTTATTCCAGAATAACGAAAGAAAATTCTTAAAAATCTTAAATTTTATTTAGTCCTTAGAGGTTCCTTTTATTTTATTCGAGGGAAATATTTTACAGGCAGGTTCGTTAATCCCTTTGTCATTTAATCCTTCGCATTCTGGACGTCGCAATTTAATTTGGTAAAAGTCCAGAGTATTTTTTTCAGGTCTTCGTCTCCATCTTCAGGAGTTTCTCTTATTCCCAAGCTCTTCGAATCCCATATCGCTTATTTACAAGCACAGAATACTCAATTTTCGAAGAGCCTAACAATAAAATCGAGTCTTTATTGCAATTTGTTCTATCTCCTGTTTTTACTGTAAAAAGGAAGAATCCAAATTCAACAGAATTGGATCTAGACTAATTTTCGATCAATTCTGAATCTAATTTTCGATCAATTCTGAATCTCAGAACTATGTTTTTATTATTAGAGAAACGTCTAAGCTCCTCGAATACTTAAGGAAACTGTAGTCGACTTTTCGAAATATCACAACAGAGAATTTTCCATAACATTTTTCAAAAATTCCAGCAAAGGGTTTTCATTTTATCAGTTTTATTTCTAGCTTTAAGGTTTCCGATTGTCGATTGCTGGATAATTCGAGAGGATCTGAAACAAATAACAAATGCAGAAACGATTCGTCTGAAAAGTGAATCGAGTCGAAAAAGAATAAGTAGAATTTCTCCGCATAAGTAGAATTTCTCCGAATAAGTAGAAGTTCTCTTGTGGGAAAGTGGGAAATTCTACTTATAATTTCTCGGTACAGAATTAAAATATCGACACATCGTAACTTTTTTTTGCGCCTTAGATTACAACTACTGTCCATTGTTACTGTTTTATTAAACTACCGATACCGCTATTATATCTACTTCTAGAAATTTATGATACAAGCAAAATCGTTCTTACATGAACGACTCGCCATTTGTTTTCGTAATCTCACTACGCCTTGATTTGTTAAAACCGTGTCACACTTTTCGTAACTGTTGCTCGCTTCTGCTGACAGCCAAGTAAATAAAACCTGAAAGTAGGAATGATTCATTCACCTACGAAAGAAAATATTTCCTTGGCACTATCTTAAAATTATCCCTAGAAGTCAACGTAAAAAATTGCATTCTACATATTTTCTAGACTCTCGAGATATGTGATTAGTCGCCTTTGGCATTTTTGAGCTCGAGTTACGAAAGTTTCAGACACAAATAGAATATAGTTGATATCAAAAGACCGGAAGTTTAATCGTTAAAATTTAATCAGTGGATAAAATGACTTGAAATAAAGTCATTGACAAATAAAAAGTAAGCTTCGATTTTCGAGACTCGGCGCGAGAGTCGCAATAAAAGTCCAACAATTAATTGTTTGTACAGAAAAATACCAACTTTCTGTGCTGGAAAATGCACATACTGCCGCGATATAATAACATATATTATATGTGTAATATAGCCAAGTGTGTATGTATAATATTTATAATTTATATATATTTATATGGTGTATCATTCACGTTAGGGCGTCGTACCTAAAATTAGTATTTATATGTATAATATTCACCGTTTATGCGGTATATCGATAGCATTTTCATTATGCAGCTCGCAATTTCATTAATATTTATAATATTTACAGAAAATTTATTTCATTCTTTTTTTTTAGCTTTTGTTCAACGCTCAACAACGATCCTTGCGAGAAAAACTGTTTCCTATTTCTTATATCGTTGTTATGTTTTTTTCCTAACGTATACGAATTCGAATTCACTGCCTCTGGTGAAAAAATCTGCAATTGAAAATTGCAGAATTGTGAAAATTCCTCCGCAAAAAAAAAAACCCCAGTTCGAGTTTTATTTGCAGAGGAATTTTTATTTGCAAAAAAAACCCAGTTCGAGTTTTATTTGCAGAGGAATTTTTATTTGCAAAAAAACTCAGTTCGAGTTTTATTTGCAGAGGAATTTTCACCCACGAGAACAGAAATCGGTGTTAAGAGAGAGAAAATTTAGGTGAAAATTGAGAAATAACGCGAAGATCGTTTTTCTTTCTTCTCAAAAATCTCTAGGGTCAGAGTATTGCATTCGGAATATTTGAAAACATTTACTTACGTTCGATACGTACTTTATCATAATTTATATTACATATATGCTACGGCGTTTCAAAGTAGCTCGCCGACCCAGTTTCACTTTCCTCGACTCTATTCTTTACATAATTTCAAAAATTTTAAAACTAGACTCAAAATACGCATTTATTAAGAAAAAAAAAGGACTTGAAACTTCAAAAGTGATTTGAATTTCGCGCCGGAATTATGGCGCGAAATTTAAATTGCTTTGGAAGTAAGCCTTTTTAAAATAGATGCTTAATAGCTTAATGTTTCCAGCCTCTTATTTTAATATCATACAATATTCTGAAAATTGAGTCAGAAAAAAATAGAGAAAATATCCGCTGAGTATTTTCAGTTCAAGACTTTAGATTTCCTTGCCTAAATCTCTTTTGAGATTCAAAAGGACCTTGGCTAAATGTTTAAAAGAAAAACTAGGAACAAGTTTAAAATACATTAAATTAGAAATGAACGATGTAACGAAAAACGAACAACATTAAAAAGGAACTCAGGTTTGGAAATAGCTTTTAGACTAACTTAGCATGAAAATATGAACTTTTTTGAGTTTCTTTAAAAAAAGAAATCGGATCCGCCAGGTAAAGGTCGGTAAGCTACAATGGAGGCAAAGCGGTGTTTACGCGTAAGGGTGCGTTCACTTACCAGCTTGCTCTCTATGTTCCAATAAATTACGTCGTTACGAACGAAAAAAACGATACGACAGAGGTATAAAAGTTGACTTTGCAAGTCTTTGTCCCTTGCCATTCTCCCTTCCTCCACAAATATTTTTTGCACATTCTTTTTCCTCCAAGGAAATCATCTTCAAGGAAATCATCTCCAAGGAAATCGTCTCCAAAGAAATCATCTTCGAAAAAATCATCCCTAAGGAAATTATTTCCAAGGATATCATCTCCAAGGAAATCATCTTTAAAAAGATCATCTCTTCTTGAAAATTCAACAATAGACGAGAGAGACAATCAAATTGGAGAAAGTCTCGGTTATTTGATCAAGAGAATCTAATGATTTTTAAGCTTTTCCTCAGGTTTTTCTTTTGGAAAGAAGAAGAAAGATTATTGAGAGGAAGAGAGAGAGAGAGCACAATTCGCAGAAAGCAGGTGTGAACGACCCTTAAAAATATTGCCGAGTGGTGAGCCAAGATTCCCTCTTTGGCAAACCACCCTATCACAATCGAGCTGCCACTGACGCTTTTCGTCGACGGATTCAGGGTCGACGGTGCGTCGTAGCATAGTCAGAAGATCATCACTGTCTCGTCACGTGTGAGACGATTCGAGAAGCAGCGATTTCGATTCACTAGATCCCGAGAACGAGACCAACGCACTGCACCAGCACCAATAACCGCACCACATTCTAGCACCTCTACACATTTCAATTGTCATGGCCTATGGAACCTGTAACAGAATTCAAAAAATGCAAGGTTACTATCAAAAGAACTAGAAAGAAAATTTCAAAAATCATAAAACGTGGCTCCTAACTTCCAAATTAAAAACAGAAAATCTTAAGATTTAAATTTCACGCCAGGAGGACGTTATTGTTAAAATGCTTTATTTATTGTTGATATAAAAAAACCAGATGAATGGGCCTGAATTTTTATTTTTCAAACGCATAAATTATTGATTATGTGAATCAGCTAGTTGAAGGGGGCCAATCTTTGTTGTTTATATAAAAAGCCAGTTTAAGGAGGCCCAATATTTGTTGTCGATATAAAAAACCGGTTAAAGGGGGCCCAATACTTTGTTGTTGATATAAAAAACCAATTGAAGGGGGCCCAATATTTTGTTGTTGATAGAAAAAACCAGTTGAATGGGCCCAATATTTTGTTGTTTATATAAAAAGCCAGTTGAAGGGGCCCAATATTTTTTGTTGATATAAAAAACTAGTTGAAGGGGACCTAATATTTTGTTGTTGATATAAAAAACCAGTTTTAGGGGCCTAATATTTTGTTATTGATAGAAAAACAGTTGAAGGGACCCAATATTTTGTTGTTGATATAAGAAACCAGTTGAAGGTGGCCCAATATTTTATTGTCGATAGAAAAAACCAGTTGAAGGGGCCCAATGTTTGTTGTTTATATAAAAAGCCAGTTTAAGGAGGCCAAATATTTGTTGTTGATATAAAAAACCAGATGACGGAGGTCCAATATTTATTGCTTTTTTACATTATTTATTATTAAATCAGAAAATATGAGAGGCCCAGTTTTTATTATTAAATTAATTTTTCACAGAAAATTTTAAAATATTTTAAATGAATTATTGTTGAATAAAAAAAACAGATGAAAGGGGCTGAATTTTATATTATTGAATTATCAGTGAATCTCGACCCCCTTTTGCTTGAACAATTGCCCAAAAATCGTCAAATCCCTAAATCAACTTAAAAAAATTGCCAAAAATCGGTGAATCAACCCCCCTTTGCTTGAAAAATTGCCCAAAAATCGTCAAATCCCTAAATAAATTTTAAAAAAATTACCAAAAATCAGTGAATCGACCCCCTTTTGCTTCAGAAATTGCCCAAAAATCGTCAAATTCCTAAATCAACTTAAAAAAATTACCAAAGATCAGTGAATCGACCCCCTTTTGCTTGAAAAATTGCCCAAAAATCGTCAAATCCCTAAATCAACTTAAAAAAATTGCCAAAAATCGGTGAATCGACCCCCTTTTGCTTGAACAATTGCCCAAAAATCGTCAAAACTCTCTAAATCAACTTAAAAAATTTACCAAAGATCAGTGAATCGACCCCCTTTTCTTGAAAAATTCCCCAAAAATCGTTAAATCCCTAAATCAACTTAAAAAAATTGCCAAAAATCGGTGAATCAACCCCCTTTTGCTTGAGAAATTGCCCAAAAATCGTCAAATCCCTAAATAAACTTAAAAAATTGCCAAAAATCGGTGAATCTTTGTAACGAGATTTAGAGATTTTATCAGATCTCAATTTTGAAAATTTACCTCGTCAGATGTCGACTTTCTTCGTGAACAGCCATTTCCGAACTTTTGAACTCGTTCAATTCCTTCCTGATGGCCGCTTTGTCCTTTGGAGTCAATCGAGTCCATGGTTTGTCAGCTTTCCGGTCGTAATCTTGTGCCTGCGTCACCTCGATATAGTCATTGAACCTGATGATCTAAAATTACAAAAATTCATTCAAAATTGTACTTTCCGATGCAACTTGTGTAATTTATTAACCAAAAAAGAGATTCCTACCTTCTTTTCCTTGAGTTCATCCACCGTCGGTCGAAAGCTCAACTTTCTCAACAAATATCGTTTCTTTTCTTCCTTCTGCTTTTTCTCTTCCGCCGGACTTTGCTCTACGAATAATTAAAACTATTAGTTTTTTTCCTTTTATGAAATCTGAAGTTTCATTTTCTACTAAATTTTCTAGAATCAGGCAACAATTAATGAACATGAAAGATATGCAAAGGAATCTATCGTTTAAAAATGCCAGTTTTTTAAATCAACTATTTAGTTGAATAAAAAACAGAAATAAACAAAAAAACAGAATTATTAATATTTATTTATAAAAAGACCTTACTTTTCAAAATATTCCTTTCCTCCAGCTCTTCCTGAGTAGGTCGCATGCTCAGACGCCTGAAAAGATCCATTAAGATTATTTATTCAGAAAGATTAATAAAGTAATTTATTAATTTATCTTTAGGGACTTCAAGGGTGCGAACCTGATGAGCTTCGCACCAATGGCTTCCTTCGTTTCCTGCCTTTCATTGTCAGACTGGATCTGAAGGATATTCCTGTTGATGAGTTCCTGACGATCAGGCCTGAGGGCAAGTTTCAACGAGAGTGACTCCTTGCGAGCGATCTTCGCAGCCAGGCGACCTGCGACAAAAAAACAAACAAAAAATGGATTAATCATTGGCAAGGTTTCCCAAACTACCAAGTTTTACCCTCAACAAAAGCCGAACAGCTGCTGCTTCGCTGCAGAACAGGCTGTTGATCAAACGATCTAATGGTCGCACAAGCGATCGACATCGTCGATGCTGTCCAAATTGACAACATTTTATAGTCATATCGATTATTTTTCAGTTTTCAGACCCGAGATGCAAAGTAGTTTTTATTTTAAAAAGGTTGATGACTATCGTTTGACACAAAAGCAATTTAACAAACACTGACTTACGAAAAAATGCCCTGTCATTCCTAATTCTAATGCCTTCTCATTTCTAATTCTAATGCCCTTTATTTCTAATTCTATCACACTGACTGCTTATGACTTCTAACGAATTGCACTCTATATTCTTTTCTTAGAAATTAACAAAAGACTCCGATGACTCAAGCCAACACAAGTTTCGCAATTTGTCAGCAAGTTGGACAGAACACGAAGCATGAGTTTGAATGAATGACAGAACTAGAGGCAGATTTGGTTTTAAGCTTTAAACTTCCAGAAGGAGACTTAAGATTCTCTAAATTAATATTAACTATTCCACATTTGGAACTTTGATAGATGTTCACAAATTCGAAACGGTATGAAGCTCGGGTCCAAAAGAGATTGGAACATCCAGTGGACGATGAATTTTCATCAAGAGGATGTTCCCAGGACTTTTGGACCCAGAATCTCTTGGAAATCTGCCTCTGAGTCAGATGAAGCACGCTTTCGTGGAATCGAAAAATACGAGCGCGTACTCGGAATAAAACAACGGTTGGGAAGACACTGAGCTTGCCAGCTATCTTCGGGGATTAATATAAACCTCAAGGTGTTTTCGTGTCGAGCATCGCGAAACTCCGTATATATGTATATAGAAGCAAGATCTGAGAATATAATTAGTTTGGCGAAGGCTGATTTGAAGTCTTGTGCAATCAAACTCTCACGGTGGAAGTGAATCATCTGAGAAGTGGCATCCGATCGACACTCCTGGATAAAGTGAGCAACTGGCAAGATAAACGTGCGTTGAACTTTGACGAGTTTAGAATTCAAGAAGGAGAGAAGAAAACACGAATCTGTTTTTATTTTTATCAGGAGAATACTTCTTCTTCTTTGTTTGTGGCCTCTTGCTTGATTAGCAAATAGCCATTACCAATTATCTGGTATTGCCAAGAGGTATTCGCTTCTGAATCTAATGTAAACTGATCTAATTTTGAATCTTTTACAAAATTGTATCAGGAGTATAGTTTTTTAACGACCGCTTAAGAAAAAAACATTAGGAAAAGAATAATCGCATTCTCCTGATATGAAATAACAAATGTCTACAACAAAAATTGGGCCCCTGCCATCTGATTTTTTATGTCTTCAACAAAAAAGCTTCTTTAACCGGCTCTTTATGTCAAAAACAAAAATTGGACCCCTGTCATCTGATTTTTTATGTCTGCAACAAAAAAGCTTTCTCAACTGGCTCTTTATATATATAAAAAAAAAATTGGACCCTTTCAACTGGCTTTTTATATCTACAACCAAAATTACGTCTTTCATTTGATTTTTTGTCTACAACAAAAACACGGCTTTCAACTTTCAACTGACTTTTATTTCAACAATAATTAATGCGTTTAAGGAATAAAAAGTAGGTTCCTTCATCTGATTTTTAAATCAGCAATAATTCATGCGTTTAAACAATAGAAATGGTTTTTTAGAGAACCAGACCTTTCGTCTGGTTCTTTATATCAAGATTAAATATTAGGCTCCCTACAATTGGGTTTTTAGATCCACAACAAAAATTATTTTTATTGTTGATTCAAAAACGCAATGGGGACCAAATATTTGTTGCTGATAGAAAAAACCAGTTGAAGCTGGCCCAATTTGTAGGCCTGACAGTGAAGTTCGAGATTGAAAAAAGGGGAAAAAGTGACAAACAAATTTTCGGTTAGGTTTAAAAATTATCAGTTATGAAATTGATGAATTTCTAAATTTCCAACAAATCAAATTTCCGAAATAAATCTGCTGCAATTCTCCAGAATCTTAAAAAAAATCTTAAAAAATCTTCTTAAAAAACCCTCAAAAATCTTCTTAAAAAATCCTCAAAAATCTTTTTAAAAAATCCTCAAAAATCTTCCGATTCTTGTCTAGAATCTAAAAAATATTCCATAAATTTTTAAACTTTCAAAACCTTGGGAACCCTCCAAAATTTTATAAAATCGTACATTAAACCTTCTACAGCTTTCATAAACCTTTTAGAATCGTTTAGAATCCCTATTTTAAATTTTCCAAATATTTGTAGATTCGTTCAATCTTCTGAAATCCTTCAATCCTTCCTTTGTTGAAATTTTTAGAATCTCCCAAAGATTTATTGATTCTTCCAAAATCTTCTAAAATCCTTAAGCATTTTCTAGAACCTTCTAAAAAAATCTTCCAAGATCTTCTGAACTCTTACAGAAATCCAGAAGTTTTCAGTCTTCTAAAATTTAAAATACACCCCAAAATTTATTATAATTTAAAAAAATATTCTACTCTGTTTCAGAATCTTTTAGAATCCTCAAAAATCTTTTGAATTCTGCTATAAACTTCTCAAATCTTCTAGTCTTCTCCAAATTTTTTTTCTAGATTTTCAAAAACTCGATAGAATTTTATTTAGAAAGATTCTGAAATAGAAAACCTCAGTTGAATGAGGCCCAATTTTTGTTGTTTATATAAAAATCCAGTTGAAGGAGGCCCAATTTTTGTTGTTTATATAAAAAACCAGTTGATCAGGGGCCCAATTTTTGTTTTTGGTATAAAAATCCAGTTGAACGGGGCCCAATATTTGTTGTTGACAGAAAACCCCAGTTGAACGAGGCCAAATATTTGTTGTTTATATAAAAAAAACCAGTTGAACGGGGGCCCAATTCCTGTTTTTGGCATAAAAATCCAGTTAAAGGAGGCCCAATATGTGTTATTGATAGAAAACCCCAGTTTAACGAGGCCCAATGTTTGTTGTTTATGTAAAAATTCACTTGAGGGAGGCCCAATTTTTGTTGTTTATATAAAAATCCAGTTGAAGGAGGCCCAATTCTTGTTTTTGGTATAAAAATCCAGTTGAAGGGGAACCAATATTTATTGTTTATGGAAAACCCCAGTTGAACAAGGCCCAATTTTTGTTTTTATAAAAATCCAGTTGCAGGAGGCCCAATATTTGTTGATAGAAAACCCCAGTTGAACGAGGCCGAATTTTTGTTGTTTATACAAAAAACCAGTTAAACGGGGGCCCAATTCTTGTTTTTGGTATAAAAATCCAGTTAAAGGGGGCCCAATATTTGTTGTTGATAGAAAAAACTCAGTTTAACGAGGCCCAATTTTTGTTTTTTATGTAATAATTCATTCGAGGGAGGTCCAATTTTTGTTGTTTATATAAATATCCAGTTGAAGGAGGCCCAATTTTTGTTTTTGATATAAAAAATCCAGTTAAACGAGGTCCAATATTTGTTGTTGATAGAAAACCCTAGTTGAACGAGGCCCAATTTTTGTTGTTTGTATAAAAATCCAGTTGAGGGAGGCTCAATTTTTTTTGTTTATATAAAAAACCAGTTGATCGTGAGCCTAATTCTTGTTTTTAGTATAAAAATAGAATTAGAGGGGGCCCAATATTTGTTGTTAATAGAAAACCCTAGTTTAACTTGTTGCTGATAGAAAAAACCAGTTGAAGCTGGCCCAATTTGTAGGCCTGACAGTGAAGTTCGAGATTGAAAAAAGGGGAAAAAGTGACAAACAAATTTTCGGTTAGGTTTAAAAATTATCAGTTATGAAATTGATGAATTTCTAAATTTCCAACAAATCAAATTTCCGAAATAAATCTGCTGCAATTCTCCAGAATCTTAAAAAAAATCTTAAAAAATCTTCTTAAAAAACCCTCAAAAATCTTCTTAAAAAATCCTCAAAAATCTTTTTAAAAAATCCTCAAAAATCTTCCGATTCTTGTCTAGAATCTAAAAAATATTCCATAAATTTTTAAACTTTCAAAACCTTGGGAACCCTCCAAAATTTTATAAAATCGTACATTAAACCTTCTACAGCTTTCATAAACCTTTTAGAATCGTTTAGAATCCCTATTTTAAATTTTCCAAATATTTGTAGATTCGTTCAATCTTCTGAAATCCTTCAATCCTTCCTTTGTTGAAATTTTTAGAATCTCCCAAAGATTTATTGATTCTTCCAAAATCTTCTAAAATCCTTAAGCATTTTCTAGAACCTTCTAAAAAAATCTTCCAAGATCTTCTGAACTCTTACAGAAATCCAGAAGTTTTCAGTCTTCTAAAATTTAAAATACACCCCAAAATTTATTATAATTTAAAAAAATATTCTACTCTGTTTCAGAATCTTTTAGAATCCTCAAAAATCTTTTGAATTCTGCTATAAACTTCTCAAATCTTCTAGTCTTCTCCAAATTTTTTTTCTAGATTTTCAAAAACTCGATAGAATTTTATTTAGAAAGATTCTGAAATAGAAAACCTCAGTTGAATGAGGCCCAATTTTTGTTGTTTATATAAAAATCCAGTTGAAGGAGGCCCAATTTTTGTTGTTTATATAAAAAACCAGTTGATCAGGGGCCCAATTTTTGTTTTTGGTATAAAAATCCAGTTGAACGGGGCCCAATATTTGTTGTTGACAGAAAACCCCAGTTGAACGAGGCCAAATATTTGTTGTTTATATAAAAAAAACCAGTTGAACGGGGGCCCAATTCCTGTTTTTGGCATAAAAATCCAGTTAAAGGAGGCCCAATATGTGTTATTGATAGAAAACCCCAGTTTAACGAGGCCCAATGTTTGTTGTTTATGTAAAAATTCACTTGAGGGAGGCCCAATTTTTGTTGTTTATATAAAAATCCAGTTGAAGGAGGCCCAATTCTTGTTTTTGGTATAAAAATCCAGTTGAAGGGGAACCAATATTTATTGTTTATGGAAAACCCCAGTTGAACAAGGCCCAATTTTTGTTTTTATAAAAATCCAGTTGCAGGAGGCCCAATATTTGTTGATAGAAAACCCCAGTTGAACGAGGCCGAATTTTTGTTGTTTATACAAAAAACCAGTTAAACGGGGGCCCAATTCTTGTTTTTGGTATAAAAATCCAGTTAAAGGGGGCCCAATATTTGTTGTTGATAGAAAAAACTCAGTTTAACGAGGCCCAATTTTTGTTTTTTATGTAATAATTCATTCGAGGGAGGTCCAATTTTTGTTGTTTATATAAATATCCAGTTGAAGGAGGCCCAATTTTTGTTTTTGATATAAAAAATCCAGTTAAACGAGGTCCAATATTTGTTGTTGATAGAAAACCCTAGTTGAACGAGGCCCAATTTTTGTTGTTTGTATAAAAATCCAGTTGAGGGAGGCTCAATTTTTTTTGTTTATATAAAAAACCAGTTGATCGTGAGCCTAATTCTTGTTTTTAGTATAAAAATAGAATTAGAGGGGGCCCAATATTTGTTGTTAATAGAAAACCCTAGTTTAACTAGGCCCAATTTTTGTTGTTTATATAAAAATTCAGTTGAGGGAGGCCCAATTCTTGTTTTTGGTATAAAAATCCAGTTAAAGGGAGCCCAATTTTTGTTGTTTATATAAAAATCCAGTTGAGAGAAGCCCAATTTTTGTTGTTTATATAAAAAGCCAGTTGATCGGAGGCCCAATTCTTGTTTTTGGTATAAAAATCCAGTTAAAGGGGGCCCAATATTTTTTGTTGAAAAAAAAAAAACCAGTTGAAGAGTGCAAATTATTTTTAAGCAAACTTACTCTTCTCATCATCGTAGTCTTCTCTGTAAAGGACTTGTCCATCTCCTGAATCATCATCAGAATCTTCTCGAATAACATAGGGCCTTGCATTCTCCTTATTCTCCATGGTACAGGGAAGAGCCAATCCAAATCTGACTGGTCGACTGCTGCAATTTAGAAAACCAGGTCAGCTAAATATTTAGGGATTCCTTGATGATTTTGCTTAGGTTGATGCTTCGTGAACCAATGTTCTATTCTAAATGGCTTGAAATGCAAAAAGCGAAATGATTTGTTCATCTTCATATCATAAATGTGAAACAATTTTTTTGTGTTTTTGTAGAATCTGATGAGTGTTTTTTTGACATTCATTGATTTACTGAATATTGTTTTTGTTTGAGTATTGAAATTTTTTTTTCTGCTCCATGGAATGGAATTTTGAATGAAATTCCTTGATGAAGTTTTCTCATGCTTAATATCTGAAATCTGATTCGCGTTTCTGGTACAAAGATTAGAACATTTTGGTTCCCTACAGTCAACCATCGATTCTCAAAAACTCGATTCGCGCATGCTCAGTTAGTTTATTTATTGAAACGAGTCCAATTACCATATCCTCATCCTAGGCCTAAGTGGCTGCCTTCTGGTTAAGCATAAGAAAAATACGACTCTTTACTAGTGACTGACATGTGACAAATGCATGAAAGTGATTTACGATCGAATCTTTCGGGAACATCAACCCACTCTTGAAAAAACTGTATTTAAAACTCAAGAAGATGGTTCTGTGAGGGCAAATAAAACAAGTTGATGTTCCACTAATCGTCCTTCGATTTTGGGTTTCGTTCCTGAAGATCAAAAATTAATGTAGCAAACAGTTCTCGGTGCAAAAATTAATGCCAATTTAAATTTCCTGCCAGAATTGTGGCGCGAGATTTAAACTTCAGAACTAACTTCAATATCGAAGAACTTGAGAAAAAACGAGATCGACTTGGATCTTAATTTCGGCCTTACTTAAAAGAAGCGTGAAGTTCCTGGCGAAGTGTAAGCGGCCTGTTTTCCTGAGTTGGCGTATTTTGCGGCGTTCCAGGTCCACTTCCGGATCCTTTTTTCTTGAGAGCACTTTTCAAGGGCATGGCGTGAAACTTTGGCTCCTTCGCTGGAATTTCCTCGACCCTGGAGGTATCGAAAACCGGATCAGGATGCACGTTTCGAAATCCATACATGCTGTCGTCCTCATCCTCAACATCAGCATCCTCGTCTGTTGAATAAAATTAAATTCTTTTAGTACTCAGAAATTTCTCCAAAAAACTGATTTCATTCTAGATTTATAATTACCATCGTCCTCGCAGTCTGAGAGAGGTAGAGATTGTTGCTGCTGTCTGGAAAGTGACGTAGGACTTGGAGAACTAAACATGGGAGGTGGAGGAATCGGGCCAATTTCGCTGAGAGGAATCGGTGGTTCCGGAAGTTCTGACAGCATCAAATTGGCAGGGGATGGTAGGGGAAAGCATCTCTCGATAATCTGCTGGTCATCGTTCGGATGAAGACCTCCTCTTTCTACTGCAAAACAAGAATTGTTTTGCAACAATTGTTAGAGAATAGTCTAATTTTCTATCTTGTGAAGTAGACAGGGTATCTAGCGTTTCTCCTTTAAAAAATTCAAAGACTTTTCCAGGTTTTCCAGATAAGAAATACATTTTTCCAGGTAAGAAATAAATTTTTCCAGGTAAGAAATAAATTTTCCCAGATATCATTTTTTATTACCATAAACTTTGATGGAAAAAATCTTTTTTCCTTGAACCTGTACGATAGAAGTAATTTACACAACTAAATAAACGAAAGTGTTTATTATACGATTTATGAAATTCTTGAGTTTAGCTAACTGTATAAGCTTAAAAAACTATTTTTTAAGGAAATACTCTATAAGAATTACACTGCTCTCCCGATTTAAGTCGGGTTTCGGGGATGGCCTAAATGACCTTGGACTTAAAGTGGGAGCTTTTAAACGTAAACATTTCAGGGCTGTATGAACTATTTCTGTTTGATTTTCGTCACGATTGAAAAATATTTTTTAAATATAAGTTTAATTTCGTAGAAAATGTTGATGTGTGTAGTTGGCTTTAGATGCCAAAAATTTTTGACAAATTCTAATAAGAATTAATAAAAATTCACTGATGAGGGCCACCATTGTGTGCCGAAAC